>JABUQX010111035.1:0-15000 GCA_015478945.1 Trachelipus rathkii
AAGAAGAGATGCTTCATTAATTCTTCTCTGTCTCAGCCTTTCGTAACATGTTTATGCAATATATTATTTATCAGATTTAGATTGGCGCCATGTCAAAAATGTCATGTTGGCTAACTTTTTAAGGGGGAAATAAAAGGTTGCAGAACAGAGCCCTCTGAATAAAATTAAAGATCTTTTTGCGTGTAGACTTGCAAAAACTAGTTATTCTATCTGCTCATATAATCTAGAACTAGGAAAATTTGCTAACTGTGCCAACTGAGAGGGATGATTATGCTAAGGCAGCTAGGCTTAAGAGAGTCTTGTTACTGCCCCTGCTCCTTCACCACTGTCATTCCCACACGATACTTCATACGACTGAGATATCAGACTTATCAGTCATATCAAAATAATTAAATGTGGCTGATCATGCTGATAAGCCCAGGATAATGGGCTTGACAGTAGTCACAGCAAAGTAGTCAAAGTACTCAGTAGTGACTGGGTCTGGGGAGTGGGGACTAGTGATTAGTAAAATCAAAAGTTGCATATTCCAAAGACAATATTTAATTTTAGTTCATATCGCCACTCATTCCTCCTTCAGATTTACAATCTTGGTATATATAATTTTTGCAATATTTTTATTATTTCATTTGCATCCTTTAAGTCACTTTTTGAGTTTTGTCATCCAGACTCATTCTATGAAATAATATAAGTATACCCCGAGTAACAATATTGATGACAATAATTTGAGTTTTAAAGATAATAGTAAATTATAAATTGATTCTTTAACAATAATACAGAATGTTAAAATCATAGTGTTAAATAGTAAGTAGAAAGCCTACAAACAGCAATCTGCAGGCTACATTCGCTGTGATTATCAATGAAATGGCAATTGATAAAGATTATAAAGAGAAAAGGATAGTTTCTGCTTATATATGTATTAATAATCATAATGGAATAGTAGTCAGAGAGTGTAATTTTCGGACAATCGATGGTCAAATGGCCAACGGTGATTTTACTTACTTGACCTTTTTTTGAGCTCCAATTTTTTACTGCTGCCGATGTTGTAGCCTGGTCTATGACATTACTTTTTGGCTTGTACACTTTGATTTTGAGAGCTCCCCCAAACTACTTTTTACGCAGTGACGCTTAAGACTCTTTTGGCCTTTACCTTTTTTTGGGCCTTTACCTTTTTTTTCGACCAAACCTTCAGACGTCTTCACATGGGTCATTTTGACCCACGGTATTTTTCTGGCAACCCTAATTTTTTGAGAAGCCTAATTTTTTGAGAACCCCATTTTTCCGAACCTAATTTTTTGGCAACCCTAATTTTTTCCCGGCAACCCTAATTTTTGCAAACCCTTCGACGAAGGGTTGCGCCAACGTTGCGTCAGCAACGCGTTGTAACATGTCCCACCCTAATTTTTTGACCAACCCTTTTTGGTCATCCATTGGTCAATTTTGGCCCACCCTAATTTTTGGCCACCCTTAATTTGGGGCTTAGCCCTATTTTTGAGGTCTTTACCTTGATATATGAAAAACGCGCGCGCGCGCAACACACACACACATACAACCCACACACACCACACACACACCCACCGAGGAAAAGCCTCCAAAATCATGTATTCTTCCTACCACCTCACTCACCTCAGTCTTCCCTCATGCACATGAACGCTACACGTCTGCAGCCCTGCTCTATGAAGCCTAATCACCCAGCCTCCAGCGATAGCCTAACGCCAACCTACTATCACCGCGTATCCTGCATAACCCAGCCTTCACCTAGCCTACAACCGGTACACCTACACCTAGCCTTCACATCCCCTAGGAACTTCACCTAACCCTCACACGCGTAGAAACTCCACCTCAGAGCCTTTCACCTTAGCGTGCACCTATACCTAGCCTAGATACACGTTGGCCGCAACTACAACTTGTGAATTGTCTTAGAACAGTCTGTGAAACTGTCCATGTATATTTCTGCCTTGGACCTGTAACTTGTCATATTACGCATCAGAGGTTCAATTTTGACCACACGCTATAACTTGATGAGCTTTTGATGGTTTCCCAACCAACCCGCCAGCTTCCATTCCAAAATGAATATAAAGGTCCTGTCCGTGTAGTGAGGTTCTATTTTAGTGTGTCTATGAGTATTGAGATCGGATGTTTGCCAGGTGAGTGTCATCACGCGCGCAAGGCAAGTGGTGGGCGACAATGAGTTAAGTGAAAGTGCAAGCTTCGAGTGCCATGTCTGTGAATGCTACATACTCGCGCCAGGGTAATGTATGAGTGCACACATAGAGACAACTATGAGTGCCCACTTTTGCTCAAGGCCCAGTTATTATACCTCTCGCCTGAGCTCTAGAATTATGCGCCTGTTATGGGTGTCTAACTCCCTAGGTTTATAAGGGTATGAGGACCGAATGTGTACATTACACATCTTGCTCAGAATGCTTCCTACTAAATACCCAGATACGCTGATTTATTTAATAACATCTTATAGCATGACAGGAATTTATATCTAGAAAGTTACGAGCAGTTGAGACAGTGAGACCGCAAAACGTTTACAGAGTCCGCGTCGCGGAGCTTTCTGTATATCGATACGCAGCGTCTCGTCTGCCCGTCGCGAAAACGCCGGCGTGCGACACGTTAGGCGGCGTAATTTTACATATCTAGCCGTGCCTACCGGTACGTACCTTGTTATCCGACTGCCTAAGGCTCGTTGCGGCTCGCCCGCAGGAGACATATATATTCCAGGCCGTAAGCGCCGCCGCGTCGTGGCGCGGCTCATATCAACGGATGGCGGTCGTCGACGTGACGGCCCGCATGGCGGCAAAAATTCCCGCTGAAGGAAAAATGTAATGATGTCAATGTAAACTATTCAAAAGAATTTCGTTTCAATATAGCTGATTAGGAGTCCGCATTTCATCCCCCTCTTTCACTAGCAGACTCGGATTCGTATCTTAACGACAAATTTTATTAAATAAATCAGATACTTTACATCGAACACCGTTTGAAAGGCAAGTAGAAGTCTAGCTAAAATCTTAGAAGTGTTTTTAGCTACACCTAGGGGATTAGTATCGCTTTGTTTTGTGCTTTAACTGCTTCTAACTCTCGCTGCTTTAACTGGCTAATTAAATGCTTTACTGGCTTAAACTCTCGCTTTACTGGCTTTAACTCATATAACGCATGTACCATGACTTCACTTAGCGTAAATCAGTTTAGAGTCAATAGAGGTAGTGTTACCCTTACACACCTAGGAGGATTAGTATGCTCTTATAGTTTTACTAGCTTTACTGCCTTATACCACGTTCTGCGTTAAGCTGCTTAGCTTTCTGCTTTACTGCCTTAACTTTCTGTTTTAACTGGCATTTAAACTTATCTTTCTGTTGACTGACTCAATTCCTCCACCTTTTCGCTGCTTTTAACGCATAGTTTTTAAACTCTATATTATTAACATTATGTTTTCTTTATATTTTTTATTTATGTTTTTACTTTTTTATTTATTATTTCTATATTTTTATTTTTTATTTTTGTTTATGGACTTTTTGTTTTTTTTTTTTGTTTTAGTTATCAGTATGCTCACGAAATAGAAGCGACACAGAGTTTTCTGTTATGATAGAAGATTTAATATTTTAATAAAATGTGCTATCGAAATTTCATATAAGAACATGTACTTACTGCTTTTCAAGGCTTTAATTATCTCAATTATTCATGTATTCCCTTTAACGAGTATGGATGTGGAGAATATTACGTTCGAATGGTCGAGATACATAGATTCTTCCTGTAGCTGTCCGTACAGGGCTGTGGGTCAGAGAACCTTTCTGTATTATTAAGGTAATATTAAAGGAAGAAATAGGGATCTTTCTGAACAAGCACCTGTAAAAATAATATGGTGTTGAATATGTTTAATGGCAGAGGGAACAAATTTTAGAAGAGAATTTGAAAGATGTTATTTAGGTGTCAGTTATCTACGGTGAAGAAGACCCATATACGATATTCAGGATCTCTGGCCATATAACATGACACAAAAAGTATTGTAGTTAGATGATTTAGATGCACAAATTGAATTTGGAAATACGCAGAAAGCGTACAGTTTTTCTCAAACCATCTTAAATATCCTCTGTGTATTCTTCATAAACACAGAAATTTTTCATCAAAGCAGCGATAAAAGTGCGAAGTGTTTCTATATTAAACAGCACAGTACAATTTTAACGTGGTGTTGTTGCCAGAGAAGAAGACATGAGGTTCCATATTAATGTATTGGCAACGGTCAAATGTTTTCCCTTCATCAAAGGAAATGAGTTCTTAAAAGTCTAATTAAAAGGTTACTTCGATCCCCCACGGTTATTTGATGTGTGCACTTCACGGGCCCAAAACACGACACAGAGTGCTGCTCGTACGCAACATTCGCCGTATGAGGATAGAATACTTGTATACATACCTGAAATGATGAGTGCTCTATTGTTGCAAAAGTATTTACCCTACCTCTTAAAAAAAATATTTAAAAAAGTTGTATACCGATGGCATGAAAAATATCGTTAAACTAATTAGTGAGGCATAGGAAATTCATCTGCAGTGTGTATGTTGAATGTCTTGTTTAAATCTCTATTAAGAAACAGGAATGTTCCTTTAAACAAGGCCTCAGAAGGTAAAGCTACGTCGAGTTATAGAAACATCATTCAAAAAACTTTCTCTCTCAACATTAAAAAATTTGAAAACCGATATAAAAGACGAGTTATGACAGAGAGGGAAGGAGTGCGTTTCCCTGCCATTACTCTGGTACTCGTTATAGAATCCTGATAACTAAGTTTGCGTTGGTCCCCATAATGAGACGAAGGATATGCGTGTCATCTTCCAATATATTGATGAAGATTTGCGATAATATGAAGTTATAGTATAAATTCACAGTCATCTGTACAGAATTCAGTTCCTCAGATTCATCATTCACAACCCCAAATATGGCCAGTTATTGCCTCATTGTGCATAAATCACTCAGACGCATAGTTCTCACAGTTTGCATGTACATCACAGCGCCCCATACACGCAGACAAACTATTCAAGCTGCCCGCAATGTCATGACATTCACAGGACCTGCCTTCACAATCACTCTGCAGACGAGTCGTCACTGTAACCTAACAGATCCTTACATTGTGAGCTGACCCTCATTATTTTTGTCGCAGCAGCCATCTACCGTGTCCTAGCCTTAGATGATCCTAAAGTTGAATGACAGATAACGGAGGAGGTTTGCCGGATGGCTCAAATATTGAGAAAGAAGTGTACATGGATATTTAGAATTTCAGAGTCTATCAGTTAACTAGTTATCAGTGCCATGAAATCGCCTGTAGAAACCAGGCATGATCATATCAAAAATGTTGATATCTTAAAGACTTGCATCTACATCCATCCTACGTATTCCGCTAACCGACAATGTAGATATACCTAATGAAGTAAACTTGAAGTGAAAAATGATAGATGGAATTTAAAATAATACCTAGAGGAGGCATTGACCTATTAGAGTGGCGTAAAATCAGGATAGCTTTATATAATCTTTTAAAAGAACCAATTAACTTTGAATGAAGCAGGCCAGATCGTAATTGATGATGAAATAGCTAAAGGATCAAATATTGTGGATTTGATAGCTGATCTCTCACGTAACTGAAAGAAAGGCCCTGTAAAAGGATGGAATGAAATCCAACAAGAACTTCAGACTATTAATTTTCCAGAAGTTTAATCTTAAATACAAGCGATTAGCAGACTTAGATAATATCGTTTACGCCCAAGACCTGATTTCAAGTCCATCGGCACTTCTTACGCATCAGGATAAATTTAAAACGTGTTCTCGAGAGGACGAACAAGAAAAACACCTTATAATCCTTGTTGGATTAAATCGTAATTAATGCATTATCATATATATATTATACATATATATATATAGTATATATAGCTATATATATATATATATATATATACTATATAACTATATATATATAGTATATTTTATATATACGATATATATATATAATATATATTTATTTTTTATTTTATTTAGCGGCTGGTAATCCTATTTTTATAAATAAATGGTTTTTTAAATCTTTTCTCTTTTCTTATATCCTTGTCGACCTAATATCACATTTTGACAAATATATATATATATATATATATACTAATATCGTTATTTATATATTGTATAAACTAATATATTAGAAATAAGTATACTGTAAGAAGTTATATATGATAACTTCAGTATAGCCCTATAGTTATATTATTCATATGTTAATAAATGATAATATATATCTATAAATTATTATATCTTATTATTATTAGGTATATATATATATATTATTAATAAGGCATTATATATTTATCGAGATAAACGCGTAAAACACGGTGTCAGTAGAAAACATGGACGTGCGAAGGGAGGCTAGTTGATGAGTTGTAGACTGTCAATCTAGGGGAACTGACAAATAGTTTTTTGGGCGGTTTCACTTAGTTGGCTTTAAGGTATCCTCAGATATTGGAATATGAAAAAGATGTTTAAGCTTTATTATTGGAGGTGAAAAGAAGGCATATTAAACTCTACAGTACACCATAGTAAGAAAAAAATTTCCTAGAAACACGGGAAACCATAATTCTCCGCAGCTCAGAAAGCCAATATGGCAAGTTAGATTTATCGGAAAATGATAATACAGCTCCTTTTTATCTGAAAAGGTTTGTCATAATATATACTTTTTTAACAAATGACGTAATACTCTAGATAACTCTGTGGTTGGTGCATAATAAAAGAGTATCAAATATTGAGATCAGCTACAGTTCGCAGATGCTGTACTTGGAATATATATGTGGACGCGCGGAGAAGCAACTAAATCAAAATGGTTGGTACAGATTCAGCGAACTGGGATAATGCAAGGGGCGAGAGTTTCAGGAGATGCTCATGGGATATGGTATAAAGCCTTTACAATACCATTTCCGTAAACAACGCGGTCAATAGTTGTGAAAGAGAGAAAACGTAACTATTAAAGAACGCATGCATAGGTATTTTACTAAAATGAATACTTTTAAATTTATTGATATACTGGATAACGATGCTGGCTTATTCTTATGACTAGGTCCTTACCATAGATAACTATATAGTCAACGTCCTTTAAGGAAATGTCAAAAACCAGAGGACGTATATGGCGTATATGGGTGGGAAAGCAGAAGTAAAGACAAAATAAAGATAATGTCGCACGATGAATAAAGCAGGTTAAATGCGATGTATGTAAGTAGTTATCTCGAAGCAAGAAGAAAGGTTTAGAAAAGGAATTATGAATCCGGTTGGTAGATCTATACCGCGGAAGTTTTTAAAGTCCACAATATCCGACAATTCAGTCGTGATAGTTTAATGGTTATACACTTATCTTGAAGATTTATAAGTGGTGAAAAAATAATATAGGCGGAATTTTATAACGGGAGAGATCCAAAAGTAAGGTTCAATCCTGTAACTCATGAATAGTCAAATATTGAAAAAGATATTATAGCCTAAGAGAGGCAAAGGAAAACTAAGCAGTTGACCTTGTGAAATGTGGGATATGCAAGTTTAATACTTAATATAAGGAGGCAAAGCTGAAAGTTAAGAATCATTAATGGGCAGGTTGATCATTATAATCATGGAGAGGTGGGATAAGATCACTTTTATATAGCTACTCTGCTTCCTTCAGGTGCCGTCCTTAGGATTTACTCCTGATATAACTCTTCGCGCGCGATTTTTACAACTGTGCTAATAATCCTATAAAGCCTTGGAAAAAGAGAGGCATCTCCGAAGTAGGATTATGTTGAAATGATTATTAAATAACGGACCATAGAATTTATTTACCAAGCATGTACAATTATTCTGGATGGGGGTGTCCAGAAGTGTGAGGATCTGTGTTGGATAATACTATAGTTGACGAAATAGTGGAAAAGATATTGTTTGTATTGAGAAAAAGGACGAAATGACCAAAAGATGATTACGTACAACATTTTGCTACAAAAGGAATAGACTTAGTCTTTCGAAGAATTTAACTGTTGCGAGAGGTCATATTGTTTTATATATGCGGTGTCCTGCTAATTTTTGTAGTGGCATTTTAAGGTTCTCGGTTATTGATATGTAGTTAATATGTGATAAAGGACTTGGTATACAAAACTGAAATGCGTAAACCTATAAAGATAAAGTAATAATATCTTTAAGATTAAAAGTAAATGTAAACCTACGAGACCGGGACATGTTTTTCCTCGAAAGACTCACCCATGGCAGCGGTAAAAACCAATATTCGTAACCAACGTGGATAAGCTCGAGGTTTGGATATACTCACTTCATGATCATCCGCTACTATATGTGTGAGCACGGGTTATACATAGATCTGTGGAGAATAACCGCAATGAACTCACGATGAACTAAAAGATAGAAAGCAGATCGAGATTACCTCACCAGCATATACATGTACCCCCCAATGTCCTGAGATGTCTAACAATCAATCCCACGTGCATGGTGGCTTGAGGGTATTAAGCAGAAATGATAATATAGCATTTGGATCATATTCAATATGTTAGAGCATAATACTAATAGCTCCTTTTTTCTAAGAAGTAAAGTAAATATTATTTCCTAAAGAGGAAGTAAAGTTAGATAAATTCCCTAAGTGTTTTCAGTTATCTACCTGTCTGAAATAGAAGCAATTATTTTGACCTCTGTACGCGTGTCAATAAATATAAGATTGGTAGGAAGGAAATCTTTTTCTCCCCTGAGTTACATACGGTGCATTGTTATGCAAAGTTCATATAATAGATGAACGGGTGCGCAGTAATTACAGGCATAATCCGAAGACCGGAAATATATGAGAAAAAGGTGTAGGTCAGATATAGTTAATTTTCATTCATTTAACATAGCTTCATAGATAGATAGAATAGTATACAGAAGAGAACTGACTGTAATAATGGACGAAGAAAGGGTATTCAGGAACAAAAATGCAGAGGGGGGTATGGCCTTGGTGGATTGTATTTTGACCGGATAAGAACTAGACGATAGTGCAGGCCACTTCTGCTTCAGGAAGGCGGGAATATAGTAGGTAATGAGAACAAGCTGTGAACGGTTCTGACACATAACTATTCGAAGAGAATATCTCGCTGCAGGAAAAATCCCTCGTCACAGCATTAAAAAGCGATGTGATAGGACGATGTTTTCAGAATGAGATGTTGGATGAGTTTAGAGCGTAAAATAAGAGAACGTAAATAGTCAGGAACATAAAAGGTCGAGAGGATCAAGAAGATTGTCCATAAAGAAAAGACTAAGCGGAAAAAACCTTAAAGAAAAAACCTTATTGGTGTATTTGCTATTTAATTACTAACCTGATAATCTATTTATACGATTTGAATATAAGTAATGCCTCTCGCTCTTCCTGCCACTGACTGAAATGTCTCACTTATTACCAAGCTTCGGTTCCGAGGTAGTTCGCCAATCGATGCAAGATGCATTCCTTCATCCTTCTAGTCCTGATTGCTGTAAGAGTAGAATTGGATCTCTTCTCAAATGAACCCTACAGCAGAGTAGAGTTAGCGAGTCCGAACTTTCATCAGTATTCCCTTATCACTCAGACATTCAATTAACCAATACAAGAATGTTCCTGCTAGCAGTGCGTGATTTCCAGGCACTTGTGGCCTGTAGGAAACCCGGGGGGGTCTTAGGTGTGGTGAAAACAGAAACAAACATACGAACTTCCTACGGTGGATGACGCGTGACTTGTTAGTAATATTACAGGAATCAAATTTTCCTGTAAAATGTTTTCTCCCAGGTTGAAGTCTATCTTAACGGCACTGTGTCACTTGAGTGTGCATCAGAACGGCTAATTATCCCTTATAGAAGCTTATAATAGACAGCCTAGTCTTAGTTAAAATTATTCAGACGATGAGCTTAACAATCTCATCTCAAATCATGTGGTTTTTTGCAGTTTCAAAGATGAATGCTGCACAAAAAGGGTATAGAAACACCGCAGCTAAAGTTATAAAATACATATTATGAATTCTCTTAGCGGTGTCGATTAAATGGGCAGATTCTCTTCTCTCAAGAAAGACTCATTCTACCCATCTTGTATACAAGAATCGATTTTATCAACTGGTCAAATCCCTAAATTTTGCTCTAAAATAAAAAGTAACCTGCTGTTTATGCTGTATGTCTCAGAACCTGTTTTCAACTGTTGGAGGCTTTCTCTATGTCAGAAAAAAGTGAAATTATCACTACAGCTTCTAAATGCGTCATTTGGAAATTGAAAATTCGCTTGAATACTACAGCAAAAGTACCGCTATTCAGAGAGTTGAAACCAGATATTTAATTTCACCTCAAGGGCCTTAAGTCGAGTAATCAATTCTTCTAACATATAGTAACGGACAATTTTTACACACTAGAAAGTAATAATAGGGATTGTGGAAGCATGAAGTTCTCCGGGAAATTATAATAAAGTCACCTAGTATATTCACACCTTTCGACTTAGGGGGGTGCTAATCAGTTAGCTCATGAATTGGACTGCCTCGAGCGAGAACAGTGATTATGAAATGTTATAATAACGTTAAGACCTATTCTTCTCTGTACTCGAAAACCTTTTTACGACTTAGATAGCCAATACTTTGTAAAGCATGGTAATCAATAAGTGGATGGCTCTGATAAATTATTGATAAGAATACGCAAAGAATATGTATCTTTTTATACGCCTTGATATATAGTGCAGCCTTCAGCTTGTACACTGCGCCCTATCTTTAACATTTTGAGAAAGGGTACCCTAGGACTAAAAGTCTCTTTTGGATCGAGTCTACAATCACCCATCACTGTAGTGGTCTATCTTGAGCATCCTCAACTCATTGAAATTGACCGAGTACGCAACGTACTTTTGAATTATTATAGATGAATGAAGAGGAAATAAAATCGGTGTTTAAAATCGACCTCTAAGTCTTTTTGTTTAGAAAGTCGTTTGCTAATTTAACAGAAATACCACTCTGTAAAGATTGCGAGCGACGGATATTGATTCATATTAATCAACATTGCTCGTCAATCACCTCAACAGGCACATTGGATTTCGCGTTTATAGGAAAGCATGAAGGATACGAGTTCACATAATTGATTCTTTGAACTTAAAATTTATATGAAAGTAATCACGTTATATCTTAGCCGTGTTATATCCTTTTTATGATAGAAGATCATAGATAATGTAAGCTGTGTAACCATAGATACTTATTGTCCTTCGAGCCCACCTAAGACTTCAACTCTTATATTCCAATTTATGTGGAGCCTATTGTATTTATTTCATTATATGTTATTATACAAATAATGTATGGCTTAATATTAATAACTTGTATAATACTATTTGATGCTAAAAAAATTTGTATTGTCACCTGAATATTTATAGTTTTTCCATGACTCTATGTATAAATAAATGGCTTTAAAATGACAAAAACGCGTAGTTTTACTAATACCTCTAAAACTCGTATATATAAAAGGTTTTTATAAAATAATAATCTGTACAATTTTATTTCAAATATAAATGTTTATATCACAGAACACTCTGTGTGTTTTTTTATTCTTGACATACAAATTAAAACAAAAATAAAAATAAAAAAGGATAAAAACAAAAATAAATAAAAATAGAAATAATAAATAAAAAGTATAAAACAACAAAAAATAAAAATATAACAAGAAAACATAATGTTAAATAATATATGCGTTAAAACAGTAAAGCAGAAAGTTAAAGCAGTAAAGTAAGAAAGTTAAAGGCAGGTAAAACAGAAAGTTAAAAAGCGAGTGAAGGCAGAAAGTTTTAGAGCAGTAAAGCAGAAAGATTAAAGCAGTAAAGCATAAACAAAACCATACTAATCCCCTAAGGTGTTAGGTAACACCTCTAATGATTTACTGATTTACTGCTTTTAAGGTATGTAATCATATGAGTTAAAGCAGTAAGTCAGTAAATTTTAAATAAATTTGTACAATTTTATTAAAATAAAATATTTAGATTACACAATCTCTATGTTTCTGTATCCTTACAAAAACAAATTAAAACTATATAAAATAGATAGAATAAACAAAAATAAAAATAAATAAGGAAACAATAAGATAAAAGGTAATTCAACAATATAAAAATATAAAAGAAAAGAAAATGGTAGTAATATTTGAGTTAAAACAGTAAAGCAGAAAGTTAAAGCAAGTAAGCAGAAAGTTAAAGGAGGAAAGAAAACGGTAAAAAGCAGATGAAGCAGAAGAGGTTAAAAGCAGCTGAGATAAAGGAAAGTCGTAAAGCAGTAAAACAAAGCATTACTAATCCCCTAGGTGTTAGGTAACACCTCTATTGATTAACTGGATTTACTGCTTTAAGGTACTGTTAATGTATATATGTTAAGCAGTAAATAGACAGAGAGTTAAAGAGTATAAGCAGGAGAGTTTAAAGGCAGTAAAAGCAGAGAGTTAAAGCAGTAAATAGCAGTAAAACAAAAAGCATACTAATCCCCTAGGTGTTAGGTAATAAAACACACCTCTATTGATTTTCTGATTTACTGCTTTAAGGTGGGTAAGTATAATGTTTTTTAATAAATTTCGTACAATTGTAGTGAAAAATATAAATGACTTATAGTATATTTGAAACGAATTCTTTGAATAGTTTACAATTGACATCAATATTTTTTCCTTTCACACGCGGGAATTTTGACGCCTGCCGGCGCACGCGAGACGGTACGCGGGGATATGGCGCCGGCGGGCGGCACGCGGGGGCGGTTACGCGGAAATATTTGCGCCTGCGGGCGCACGGCGGCGGCGGGTAATATGGCGCCTAAAGGCGCCGCGGCGGTTTCGCGCAACGGGGCTGACCTGCGGCACGCCGGCTCTGAACGTTTGCGGTCCACTGTCTCAACTGTGTAATCTTTAGATTATATATTCTGTATGCTATATAGTGTTATAAATACTAACTCGTAGTTAAGGAAGCATTCTAGCAGTTGTAAATGTACACATTTCGGTTCCTCATACCTAATAACCTAGGGGTAGACACCCATATTAGGGTCATTCTAGGCCAGGGGAGGCTAGAAAAGGCTTGAAAAAGTGGCACTCAGTTGGCACTATGTGGCACTCACTTGGCAATCTATGGGCACTCACTTGGCACTCATTGGCACTCACTTGGCCATCTGGCACACACTTGGCACTCACCTGAAACACTTTCACCTGGCAACTCATCTAAATACTCATAGAACACTATAGAACATCATAGGTACTTCTTACGTGGTTGGGAACCATTCAAAGCCATCAAGTTAGCGTGGGGCAAAATTGACCCATGGTATATGGTAAGGTCAAAGGCTGAAATATCATGGTCAAACAAGGTTAGACATCAAGTTGTATGGGCACGTGTATGGCTAGGTTATAGGTGGCACCGCCTAAGGTGAGGTTGGGTTGGGTCTAGGTGTAAGGTGTAGGGAAGGCTGGGTGGATGGCTCGGTGGTAGGTGTATGGTGTAGGCTGGTGAAGGCTGGTGGAGCTAAGGTGTAGGTGGGTGTAGGCTATGTGGAGGCTGGGTGTAGGCTATGTGGAGGCTAGGTGTAGGCTATGAGTGGCTGGGTGTGTGTGTGTGTGTGTGTGTGTGTGTGTGTGTGTGTGTGTGTGGCGCGCGCCCCGCGTGTTGTAGATGTTACCGAAATATCAAAAATAGGGCTAAGCCCTAAAGGGTGGCCAAAAATTATGGTGGGCCAAAATTGACCCATGGTGACCAAAAGGTTTGGTCGCAAAAAAATTAGGGTGGGACATGTACAACGGTTGCTGACGCAACCGTTTGGCGCAGCCCTTCTTCGAAGGGTTGCAAAAATTTTAGGGTTGGCCGAAAAAATTAGCGGTTGCCCAAAAAATTGGGTTTCCCCAAAAAATTAGGTTCCCAAAATTACGGTTTTCTCACAAATTGGGTTGCGAACAAATACAGTGGGCAAAATGAACCCAATGGAAGACGGAAGTTGGTCGAAAAAAAAGGTAAAGGCCCAAAAGGTAAAGGCCCCAAAAAGGTCAAGGTCAGGTAAAAATTGGGGCCCCAAAAAAAGGTCAAGCCAAAAAGGTAAAGGTCAAAAAAGGTCAACAGGCAGGTAAAAAATTTGGGCTCACCAAAAGGTCAAGAAGGTAAAATCAACGTTGGTCATTTTGACCATCGTTGTCCGAAATACACTCCCTACACTGGAATATTTGTTTAATTTCAAGTATCCTTATATTGAAAAATGAAAAATACTTTAAATGAAATATCATATTAGCTCTTTATATTTATAAATACATTTAATGAAAAAAAAACGAAAAAACTGAAAAAACGAAAAAAAACATGGAAAAAAACTGTTTTTTCTTGACAAAAAACCCATCGATTTGAAAAAAACGTTTTTTTTTTCCCAACCCTAATTGTGAATAATTGGAATTTAAATATTTAGGATTAATATTGGATGAGAAGGGAACGGATAATGTAGAATATAGTTGGAAAGTTGCAATGGTAGGAAGGTGGCTGGGGCAATTAAATTGCTGATACAAAGGGGCTAGAGTCCTGAGTGCGCCGGGTTTTGTATGAGAGTAATGTTGTTACGCTGTCCTAAATGTATAGTAGTGAAACTATGGGAGGAATAAGAGGTATAGTTCTAAGGTGAAATATGTGAGATGGACAATTTTAGGAGTCTGTTAAGGCAATGATAAAGAATTGATAAAATGATATAACGTATTAGAAATTGATGGTGCGAATAAAGGGGTAAAATGAGAAAATAAACGAGGGCGTATTGGAATAGTTTGGTAATAGGGAAACTTATGAATGATAGTTTGGTTGCTTAAACGGATTATATAGTGATGAGTGTGCTGGGAATCAACAGGCTGGGAGACCAAAGAGAAAAGGAGTGTCTGAAAGAAAAGAATGTGAGTTTGGCAATAGGTGAAAAAGAAAGCTGGATAATAGGAGTGGAAGGAGGGTTTTGTGGGGGGTATATTGTATGCCTGACCCAGGGAAATGAACTCACATTGAGCGAGAAACCACAGTA
>JABUQX010111035.1:20000-22547 GCA_015478945.1 Trachelipus rathkii
GTTTCAAAATCATGAGAAGGAAGTACCATGTGTTCCAGGTATATGCACCCCAACAGGGACATTCAAATGAGGAGAAGGAAGAGTTTATGGAGTTGATGGAGAGATGGGTAGGTTTGAGAAGTGAAGAAAATAGCATATGCGTCCTGATTGGAGATTTTAATGCAAGGGTGGGGAGCAGAAGGAGCGAAGTGGAAGAGGGGATAGGATGTTTTGGAGAGGAGGAAAGAAATATAGAGGGAGAAAGGCTGTTGGACTTCTGTGTGAGGAGGGGTTTTAAAATCATGAATACATACTTTGACCACAGAGCATCACATAGATACACCAGGTACAGATGGAACAGCAACACGGGAGAGTTTGATCAGAAATCGGTAATATATTATGTAATAGCTTCGGATAGGAAAATGATACTGAAACTATGGATTCAGACCACAGAGTGTTGGTGGCTGACTTTAGAATTAGAGCAGAAAAGAATAATACTTTATTGGACAAGAGAAAGATAGTAAAGGTGGAGTCCCTGAAAGAACAGAGTAAAAAGATGCATATAGAAATAGGGTAGGAGAGAAAATAGACCAACTAGATAGAGAAGAGATTTTTACAGAACTACAAGAGAAGATAATGGAGGCAGCGGGGAGGAGATGGGATACAGATATGTGGGAGGTACAAGGAAGAGACACACGAGATGGTGGAACGAGGTGGTGGAGGAGGCGGTGAAGATAAAAACCACAAAAATGAGAAGATGGTTAAAAAGGAGAACGGTTCAATCAAGGCAAGAATATGTAGAGGCTAGAAATATAGCAAAAATAGTGAAAAGAAATGCAAAGAAAGAGGCAGCAAGGGAGATGGCAGAGGAGCTAGCAGAAGATGCAGCAGGTAATAAGAAGAAGATATTTAAGATGGCAAGAACATATAGAACACAGAAGAAAAGACAAAGTAATATTAAGAATAAAGAGGGAGAAACCCTGGTGGAAGCAGGGGAAATAAATAATAGATGGACGGAATATTTGCGGGGAAGCTGCTAAATTTTGAAGGAGAGTAGAGGAGGAGGGTGTTTGGAGAGAAGATGATGAAGAGGATTCGAGATGAAATTACAGAGAAGAACTGAAGAAGCCATAAAAAAATGAAAAAAATGATAAGCTCCCGGAGAAGATGGAATAGCAGTTGAATTGATTAAGGAGGGCGGAGAGGTGTTGAGAGGAAGGTATTGAAGCTTCTAAATGAGTGTTGGAGAAGGAAAGAGGTCCAGAAAGCTGGAGGAAAAACTATTATTATTCCAATATATAAACAGAAAGGAGACTCTGGAGGTGGCAAAAATTACAGAAGGGATCTCTTGATAGATATATGGCAAAAATATATGAAAGAGTGTTTGGAGAAAAGACTGAGAGAGGATCATCGAAACCACAACTAGGAGAGAATTAGCATGGACATAGGAAGGGTAGGAGTACGACAGACCTTATGTTCACATTGAGACAGATTGGAGAGAAGATTTATGAGTACAACAGGAGGATTTATGTAGTATTTATAGATTAAGGAAAGCTTTTGACACGGTACCTAGGAATAGATTATGGAGGGTGTTAGAGCAAATTATGGAAGTGGGAGAGGATTGTTGATGCACTGAAGAGTAATCTTACAAAGTGGCAAAGTTGCAATGTGAGAAGCATGGTGTAAAAAATGAAAATGGTTTGAGGTGGCGAAGGGGTGAAATGTTTTGAATCCGGATCCGTGTGTGTGAAAAATTATTGAAATCCGAAATCCATGTAAAAGCTTGAAAATCAGAACCGAATCCAATCCGGATTTCGAATCCTTTTCAATGATTATTTTACAAAATTAAATACAACCAACCAAATTTTCATATTTTTATTCAAATATTTTGAAGATATATAAATAAAATTGTTTTTTTCATTTTTAATTTTTTTACTGCCTGATATACATATTTATTTCCATGTTAAATAATTTTTATTAATATTATATATCATAAGCTATACTATATATATATATATAATTTAGTATATATATATATTTATAATATATAATTATTATAATATATATATATATATATAATATATATATATATTATATATATATATATATATAAATATACTATATATATATATATATATAATATAATATATATATAATTATATATATATATATATATATAATAATATATAAATATAATATATATTATATATATATATATATATATATATATATATGTATATAGTATATATGTATTTTATTTATATATAATATATATATATATATATATATATATATATATATATATATATATATTATATATATATTAAAAAAATATATATATAAATATAATTATAAAATTTTCTTATTAACTTTAACTACTATGAAATTTGAATTTTAATTATTAAGTTAATTTACTAAATATTTAACAATTTATTAACTATTTCATAATTAACATAGTAACATCCTATTAAAATTAAAATTAATAAATGGTGATGCATTTTATTCTAAGTTTTCAGTTTTTTATTATTATTATTTTTTGATGATTTTTTGACATTCTGTAGAAACAAG
>JABUQX010111036.1:0-7500 GCA_015478945.1 Trachelipus rathkii
TTCCCTGCTAAACAGGACGGACGGCCAGTAAGGCTTCTTTTTTTACTATAGCACTCTTGAACTCCTCGGATAAAAATCATTGTTATATACTTCAATATATATATATATATATGTAAGATTAAAGTAGAGTTATCGTACTAGTATAGCTTATTTGTTATATAGAAGCTATATTAGAAGTTCTCGTTTCCCATCTCATCACATGTATATGAATATACTAGACCTTTTATAATATAATTAATAACTATACTATGATACTAAGTCTGCTCATGCTCTCCCTCGTCTGCGTTCCGTAATCTGATCGTTCATCCATGTTAAGTCCCCGTTCGAACCTTAACAGAAGGAAAAAACACCTCCCCAAGATGTAAATAAATTTATGCGGATTGGCGTACTGAAATCCGTCAGTCATAACTCAATATGACAACTTGTATGCCAGCTTCGACCTGGTGCAATGTCTTATACATCTATTGCTTGCGCATGCCATCATGAGTCTCACGCTCCAGCTTTTCTTGTTTCTTCCTGTCCTGCTCATCCTCTCCTGTATCCAGATTTAATTGAACTACACAGGGGTTTACGTCACCTCTATATTTCTCTCCGTCATCGTCTCCTGGTGTTGTAATGAAATGTCACGAATTTTATACAGGAGTTCTTCCGCAACTTTACCCTATCCTCTTTGGATGATTAACTTTACAACGTATTGTATCCACATCCATGTGATGTATGGTGCCTGGGATTGAAACCGCAGTTCTCTTCTCCAACCGAAAGCCTACCAACTCTCTTACATTCAAGGGCTATGATGCCTATGGATCCTGTACTTGATGCCTCTCATGTCAGTCAGTACCTGCTTAAAGGCACCGCATCTAATCTCTCACACTCTCTCATAACAGATTTATTTCATTGCGGTGGACCGAGTAGCTTCGGCCGTTATCCTTTGCAGATTCCTCCTGTTCTGTACGTATATCCCTCCTGTCTTCGCCAATACATGTATTTCGTTGTTTCTTAAATACTCAAAACTATTTCACCCTTAACACTCTCTCTCGGCATGCGCTGTCTTTACGGTGCACCTCGGATCGTGGTTCCTAGCTTGTAGTCTTCTTGTGCTGCTGAAGCAGTTTTCTTTTTGAGAGGGGTAATAGCTCCAGTCATCTTCTCTCTCTCTAAGGGAGTTTATCTTCTCCCTATCCATCTCCCCAAACTTCTCTCGTAATTCGGCTCTCACATCGTGAAATCCAGATATTCCGCTGATTGGAAACTCCTTAGTGGTTTTGGTCACAATACGTCCCATCTTCTTCTGGCTCTTCGCGCAAGCTTCTAACTTAAACATTAATGTTGACTCGAATATACAACATCTGGCGCTATTTTCTTTAAATAAAAAAGGATAAAACAATGATAATAGTATGTTAATGGGTCAATTACCAGGCTATTTAATAGCGCAAGATCTCTTCTATTCCGATTGAAACTGATAAAACATTAAATAGTTAAATTTATATATATATATATATATACGTTATATATTATATATTATATACTATATCTATAGCATTCACCATTATTATTTTCTTTTATGTTTCTACTATTCTTTATATTTATATTATTAGTTAGTTATAACTATATATATATATGAGTAATATATATATATTAATATAGCCAAATATATATTATATATATATAATATAAACTATATATATATATATATATTAACATACTATATATATCTAATAATTGAGCTAATAATATATATGCTAATATGAACGTATATATACATATATATATTGGTGAGGCTGCCCAAAATTTTAACCAACCGGGAATTGCCTCGTGTTTTAGTCTATATATAAGTACTATGTATTTCCACACTTCTTACAACATTTTTAACTGCCGGTTCATGAGAACGGGTGTGACACCTGCCCAAGCTGACCACTATACTACTCTACTTATCGTATATATAGTCGTAGTATTACGATAACAGGATATATAACTACTATATAAGTTTAACTTAGTTGGTACTATATTATACCCCTATACAAAGCTTTGAGTTATATTATTTACTATAAACATCTAAAATCATATATCTTAAGCAATTTACGATTGATTTACTAAATTTATTTATATGAGTCTGGCAGGGTGGATACCTTGATACCTTGATGAATTTTCAGCACAGAGATGAGCCATATTATACCTCACCCCGAAGATCGGATAATTATAATCATATATATATTATATATATATATAATATATATACCCTACATATATATAATTATATGCTTACTCATTATACAGTTACGTTATATATATTATATATAATTATTTACGTATATATATATATAATATAAATATAATCTATTTAATACTATATTTATATATATACGACGCATATATAATTGGATAATGTGAGATAGAGGATATACAGTTTATACTCAATTAGAGTATATATATATATATATATATATATATACTATATAGTATATATGTAATAATATATTATAGTAACCTCATTACAGTAACCTCTTTTACATTCTCACCACATTAAACCACAACCTCCGAGATTCTGGAATTTATATATATATCTAATATTCACTGATGAAAATAGTGTATCATATGAGCGCTTACTCATTATCATTAGTTTGTTAGAGCTTATATATTATATATATGAATTAGATATATTATCAATACTACTCTATATTATCTGACCCTAGATAGATGTATAATTGATCAAGGTTAGGTAAGGGATACGTGAGCGTGATATAAATGATTGTATTCATAATGAATGTATTTACAGGTGAATATATACTACGGCTATTGACAGACATTTCAATGAATATACCTTGAGATGGGTACACCTATATATATATAATAATAAGAACATTTTTTTTCTATTACATATATAACTATATACATATGCTATATATATCTACATAACGATATGAATACGACTCACACATTATAGATAATTTAACGAGTAGTTATAAACTTACGTCGATCGAAGGACCCCAGTGGACGATCGACTAATTCTGTAAAAGTTATAGAATTATTTGATATAAAGTATTATTAATTTATGTATTTATAAAATACTCATGGTATTGTAGTTTTTTTGTGATATAAGATATATATTCTAAATAATTTGTTGTTTATAATTTATATACAGTATAAATTCATAAAGTAAAGTATTTATATTAGATTTTGTTTAAATAGATTAATATATATATTTATCTATATATATATAAAGTATCATTTTTGTGAGAAGGCCCCATATATACAACTACTATTATATTTTGTTTTGTATTCCAAATTTCATACTATAAATTATATAATACTTTTATTTTTTAATACCTATCATATAATATATAAATATAGCTAATATAATATATATTATATACCTATATATTATAATTGCTTATATATAAAATTCTAACCTTTTGAATATGAGCAGAATGTGAATGCCGTGAGAATATATGGGCAAATAAATTCTGATTTGTTTGAGAGTTGCCTCTCGGACTGTTGAGTCAAACATCTCCATTTTTTTTTTTTATCAATTCTTATCTCTTGGATATATCATGTTTTTTCGTAAAAAAATTATAAAGAAACATAATTCCTTATTCCTTCACTATATTACTTCCTACTCTTCCTCCATTTATTATTTATTATTATTATGCTCCTTTTCTTCTTCTTCTTCTTCTCATCTCTGCTCCCCTCCCCTTTACCCACAATATTATAACCGTCGAAGATAGGTTTGAGATAAAATAGAACTATTGATTTTGTCATATTGTCTGGCCTCTTTCCCCAGATAAGATCGGAAGCGTAAATAAAATAAAAACTTCGAATTTATGATTCTATAACCTCAGATCGTGTCAGGCTTAATATTTTCGTAGTTCTGAGATTTCTAACTCTCTCCTCTCTACTTTCTCTCATCTCTATCTCTCATCTTTCTCTCTCTCTACTCTTCTCATTCGCATCTCTGCTATTCTTCTCTTCTATTCTCTTCTCTCTCTACTTTCTCTTCCGTTTCATCTTCTTTTCTCTCATTCTATCTTTTTTCTATTTCTTTTCTGCACCCGTTTCCATTTCATTCTTCTCATTCTCTTTTCTCGTCTCTCTTCTCTCTCATTTCTCTTCTCTCTCTTCTCTCTCTTCTCTCTATCTCTTCTCTATATATATTATAATTTATTAATAATTTATATAATATTTTTAATTTATAATATAAATTAAATTTTAATATTATTATCTATATTATTTTATATATATATATTATAAATTATTATTTAATATTTATATATAATATTAAATTATAATTTAATTTAATATATAATATAAATATATAATTATTATAATGAAAATGTATATTATATATATTTATATTAAGGATAATTATAGTTAATAATATATTTTATATATATTTATCTATATATATATATATTAATATGTATATTATATATATTATATACTATATATATTATATATATATATATATATTATAATAATTATATATATATATATATATATATATATATATATATATTATATATATAACTATATATTATAATACTTTAATATATATATATATATATTATATATATATATACTATATATATACCATATATGTCTCTCTATATAGTATTATATATATAATATATATATATATATATAATTAATTTATATTATATTATAAGTAATATTTTATATATAGTAGAATACTCATATATATATAATTATAATATATATATATATATATTATATATATATAATATACTATATATATTGTGAAATGCCGATGCGTATAAAGTGGTTATGCAGCTCCAAAGGTTTGCCAAAATATTTGCTGCATTCTTAATCCTGATAGAAAGCGTTTTAACACTTACAAAGCTAATGCGAAAACTATCAAATACACCTTCTTGGCAACACCAGAAAAGCTTTTAGATGTTTGTGTTGTGAAGGCTTACAGCTGTTTTTCTATAGTCAGAAGAGAATAACAAAAAAAACACAAAGCAATAATATTTATAATATATATAGTATAGTATATATATATATATATATATAGTATACTTTATATTATATATTATATGTATAACTATTTATATATATTATTTATATATATAAAATTTCCCTGATTTATAATCTGATTCTGACTATATTTACTATTATTATATAAAAAAATATTTGTATACATATTTTTTTAATCCAAATGCCATACAATGCACAAAGTAAAAAATGGCTTTTGACATTGTATATTATGTAAATAGTTGAGAAAACGTTTGTAACTTTACGGAGGAGACTGAAATCTTCTCAATTATCTAGCATATTGATCCCAGGGTTTGGCTTATAAAGAAGTAAATTTACGTGACGTTCCTCGGTTCTTTACTAGTTTTCTAGATAAACCGATTGTCGATAAGAGAAAGGGTAAGAAACCTAGCCCAAAATCGGTTTCGTCGACGGGAAAAATCGGCAATATAATTTTACAAAAAAATCTGTCAGTTTTCATTTTCCTTAATATTCATAAATGTACCTTGACTGAATTTTGAAATATTTATTTTTAAAAAAAAAAATTGTGTCGCAAGTATTCTACAATTAGGACTTTTTTGACAAGTACTTTTATTCTTCATTTTCGAAACAATGATCGATCGACGATTTCTTGACAAGCACAATAATTAGCTACAAATTTTTCCCTGTTTATGAAACAATTTGTGACACCTATAACATGATTTCAGTTTTTAATGATTTATTTATTTTTTATAATAAGATAAAATGTGACCCACAGAGCATTTCGTTTTTGTTTGGTTATTTAGACTGGTGGTTTATATTTATATTTTATTTTAATATTATGTTAAATTATACAAAATAATTATCATTATATATTATATATTTATTTATATTATTTCTTATTATTCAATTTCACTAGGGGGTACAACTTATATTATTTTTCGTCTTAGGGGTACTTATAACGATAACAATAAAAATATAAAACGCGATCAAAAAAGTTTGGAGATCGCTGATTTAGAGTTTCTTCTCTTCCTTAATAACGAACCTCATGAACAAAAATGGTTAGCTAACCTAACGCGCTGCCGGCGGACTGTAGAGATCGACGTTGCCATTCTAAAACCCTAATGCTCTAACCTGGATGGATTTGAACCGTGGGCCTACAACTCCAGAAGCTCTAACCTAGATGGAGAGATGTTATGCCATTATTTTATTATATTTTTTTATTTATTTTATTATTATTATTTCTTTAATATGAGAGTTTTTCAAATAAAATAAATATATTTATATATTATATATTAATATATATATATATATATATATATATTATATTTATATATCTATATTATTTATTATATTTATATATCTTATACTATATATACTTATAATATATATATATATAATAAAGAATTAAAATAAAAAATTAAGACCTTATGATTGTCAATAGAATGGCTGTCGACAATTTATCATTCTGATTTATGTGTCGACGAAAGATTTGGCACCTTAACGAACGAAAATGTGTTGTCGACCACTTTACTGGTAAGGGAAAAATATGTGTCGACGTTTTGGACACAAGAAGAAGAAGAATTTTTTTGAGTGGCGTGTCTAAGCCATGTTTCGAGTCGACCTTCCCTCTGGGAATAAAATGAAACTTTTCCCCGAAGTTTTGGTGCGTTTTCAGAGATTATCCAGAAAGACAAATATACCTCTGGCTAGTTCAATATGATTACCCAGAAAGACGAGTGTACTTCTGCCTCGTTCAATCAAATATTTTTACTTTACGAAGCTTAACTAGTATCCTTTTATGTCTGCGACATCTTCAAATGGTTGGTTCAGAACTTACAAACTGCATTTCAGTAAGAGAGGTTAGTTTATATGAATCACTTTTGAAAATCTAGCGATGTGAGAGAATATGACAATTTTTATTGACGCCTTCTTATGACACTTTGACATGGGAACATGAGAATTGATCTTTATTGACACTTTCTCATGCGACACTTTGATATGGAGAATATGCTTTTTTTATTGACACTTTCTCACTGACACTTTCTTTCATGACCAGATAAAGAGGACGGTTTTGGTGGTCTTGGAGATAAGAAAGATAAAATCTTCTCTGGAGTTCAAAGCATGGGTAATTTAAGATTATTTATCACGTATGTATAGATGAAACTGAACATAATTTGGTTATAATAACAACGAGAGACTAAACACCAAACCATTTTCAAAAATACGTCAATCGGATTAAACCGTCGAATTTCCGCGTGTAGTCACTGAGCGGTTCGACGACGCAATCGGAACCTTAAAGTAAATCTTTTTAAAAACCTAAATTCAACTTAAGTGTAATTTTGGATTAGATATATATATATCTGTATTTGAAAACTATAGTTTTATTAATTCATTCACATATGTTATATATATAATTAATGGCAGCGCATAATTAGAATCCAATATACAATATATATTTATATAAATTAAAAAAATTTGTAATTAATTATCAATAAACAAACAAAAAAAATTCATTGAGAAATCTTTTGA
>JABUQX010111037.1:0-12500 GCA_015478945.1 Trachelipus rathkii
ATATTATTTATTAATTATTATATATTATTATTATTATTATTATTATTATTAATTATAATATTATTATTGATATTATTAATTATTATTATTTATATATTATATATATATATATATATATTATTAATTTATATTATTATATATTTTTATTTATTATTATTATTATTATTATTTACTATATATTTTATATATTATTATCTTTAATTTATAATTTATTAATAATATAATTATTATTAATTAATTATAATTTATATATTATTATATATATATTATTATTAATTATATATTATTATATTATTAACTATTATGCTAGGTTCAAGCCAAACTTACAGATATATGGTCATATACCTCACCATTATGGAATAGATTAAGCATACTTATTGTTACATGTGTATATATATAGTACTAATTTATTCTTAGTTATTGTTTTTATATTATAAAATAAATATAAAAGATATTATAAATAAATAATATATTAATATATTTGATATATAATCTACTATTGGTAGAATATAATAATTTTATTATAATATATATAATATATTTATTTCACTTATGTTTACTTTATTGTTGATTTAATGATATAATATTTATTATTTAATTATGGAGGGTTTGATAATAAAAATATTCGTTCAATAATACTCATTCATACGAATTTTATCAAATATGCCTACACAGTCTCTCTAAGCTAAAGGCTTATGTTTTATTATTCTACTTTATGATCTTTCCTCTCCAACTGACAAGAGTACTGCGAGGTAATTTATAGCTAGCGCTGATTTACTCACTATATTATAAAGATTTCGGATTTCTGAGTACTGTCTTTATCCATAACTTCCCCCATTATATACTATACTAAATTAATATAGTATTTAAAAAAACCCCTACTTTTTCTTTCATACTCTATATTGTGCTCTTCTCTGAGCAATCTCCAAATCATTATCTTCACTTAAAAAACGAGATCTTCAAAGGCTTTACCTCTCTAATAACTGTTTTTCCATATTTATAAATAGGGATTTGGGACTATATAATTAGTGGACGTTTGGGGTATTGAGGGACTTAGGGATTGTCCCGAAAAGAGGGATCTCTACTGTCGGGATCGGGACTTCAAGGAAATCTTGAGAAATGCTTTTATATTTTAATGGGTCAGTTAAACATAAAATAATTTGTTATGTTATATAATAAAAACAATTAAAGAGTATATATTTGTAATACAATAATTTCGTGCTCTAGTACGATTAGTAGTATAGGTAAGTACCATGGTAGACTATATTGAATCAATTAATGAAGTACTATACATATTTAGATGAATTTGAGTTATAGCTAGAATTAAGGTCACTACCCCTACCACATAACTCATACTCTATTAAGTATTATTATGTTAGTCTATGTCAAATTTACCTCTAAATATTTATAAGTCTTATCCTGAGAGTTGAATAGAAAGTTGAAATAGACTAAGGATATGGTTTTTCCTTTTTTTTTATTATTTGCATACAATTCATCTCAATTCATCTTAATTGAGAGGACTATGATAATGTAAAATATATAATTGAAGTCAATTTACGTGTCCCCATTAATTGTTTTTTACGCTTTACTAATTATTAAATTAGATCACCACTATTATTGAAATTAAATCACTGATAAATATTTTTATATGCATTTTTTGAAAAAAAAAAAACATTTCACTTTGAATTAATGTAAAATAATAATTTAATTAATTATTAAATTAGATTTTTAATTACTGATCAAAGATTTTTTATGCATTTTTTATATAGAATATTTATATTATTAAATTGATATTAGGTTGAATTTTACTATAATTATAGACAAACGATAAATCTGAATTAAAAATATATATATTTAGTAATATTATATCTATCCGGATTTATATAAATTAGTTGGGGGTGGTTGAGAATAAAAATGTGTTTTATACAGGTCATGAAACAGAAGAAATACGATTGACTGGAATCATCCTTCGTTATCTCTCCTCCATGTGCCTCTGTTAAGTATTCTATAAATAAATTCCTTTAAAATTCTTTCATTGTAATTATCTCATTTTCATATAAAAACAGCTAAAAGAAAAAAAAAATATGCATTGTGTTTATAAACAAAGTAAGAATAAAACAATTGACAATGCCCATGAATTATTTGTGAGTGAAAAAAAATATGGAAGATACATAGCTATAAGTCTGGGGTTAAGCTGGAATGATGTTTGTAATGGCATTACTAACATTGTAATCGGTTGAATAGTTGAGTGAGCTGGTGCTGACAGATATGAGTACTTGATCTTTGTACTAAATTCAACAATTCTCTAGTATTAATTATAGTTTTTTTCATGAATTAAACTGATAAGATGTAGCGTGCTGATAAGTATTTATTTGTTCTTGTTATCTATAAAAATGAAATTGGATAAGTATGACTAGTTGTGTAACTAATTGGTCATATCATCGTACTATTAATGAAGTACCTGTGTGATTGAAAAAATGTAGATAGGTTTGATAACCGATCGGAGTAGTGTTTCTTGTAGAGTGGCGATATTGAGTTTGTGGTGCTGAGATATATGATCTGAGAATATTCTAGAGTATTATGATTCGCCTGAGCATTAAATTTTGTAGGGATAGTATAGTATCACAAATTAATCCATATTAGGGTTCTTACTCAGCTGAATCTAAAGCATTAGTATTGTTTTTTGGTTTTGTTAGAATTATAATTTATTTTTACATAGAAATATAAAGATAGCAAATATATATGTTAGTTCATGCGCTAATTTGTAATACTGTACCGTTACTATTCATATGATGAGGTTTATTATTTATCGTATATATTAGTTAATTGTGTAGTATGATGGTGATCGATAGAGTATGTGAAAAAATTATTTTATCAGCATTTTATAATAGATTAATCAATTAATATAATTTGTTATTAAGATTTACAAGTATTTCAATGGCAATTATAATTTTGAATCAGAACGTCGAAGTGATTAGGCTCTAACTCTCACACCTTTGCTGAGTAAGACTAGCATCACGATCTCTATTCAATATCTAAATAGTGGTGCTAACGCAGAGGTTAACAAATATCCGATTCATATAGAACTTAATAAGATATAAATCAATGTCGTCAAACAAGATGGATTCTATATTTGAGTATTTATTTGCGTTTTATAAATTAATACTTTTATGTTTCAAAAAGTAAAAATGCTTAATGTAATGTCTAGAATGTGCTAAAGGAAGAAAAATAAATATTAGATATTGAAAGTTAATAAGATAACTATAAATAATAATGTTAAAATGGGTCTGGCTAGAATTAATTCAGATTAAAATTAAAATTAAAAATAAAATTTAAATAATGTAAAGATTAAAACTAATTCTGATTATATAATTAATGGTAACTCTAAAATTATATTAAAGATTACATGGCCTAAACCTATTTCTTGATTAAATAACGAGTTTTTAAGTCGTAACTTATAATGACTAACTTAATAAAATTCTGAATTTATTTTTATTATTTACTAAAACAAAATTAATGATTAATTTTTCGTTTTTTATAGATTTTCTTTCTAAAAATAAAATATTAATAAAAAAATATATATATAAATACGTCAAATAAAATTTCAAAATTTTTCGATTTTTTTTATGATTTTTTATTTAAAAAGAATAACGGAACCCTGGGGGCAAAAAAAAATTCCGATTTGTAAACGAACTTACTAATAATAAAAATATGTACATCAATATGCAAAAATAATTCTAGTATGTTTAAAAAAATGTGTAAAATATTTGTGTATTTTTAAGGTACTGTAATAGGAAAACTTAAACCTATAGGTTATAAAAACAAATTATCTTAAAATTAAAAGTATTTATTTATCAAAAATTTTATACAATAATTTTAACTTCTGGTGTTTTTTAACAGGAGTTCTTTGTAACTCAGATGGTACAAATCTTCTGTTGAATCTATTCTTCTTGAAGCTAAAGACTGCAGAGAATTTTATCTCTGTGTTGGTTCTTTTCTTCTTGTAACTCTTGATGTTACATCCCTCGGACCTCTGAATTGCTAATGAGGTCATCACGAAGGATCTCCGTTCAATTGTATCTCTTTAAATCTCCAGACGATGAAATGTAGTTGTTATATTCATCTTCCAGAAGTTTTTCAGACGAAATTGGCAAACCAGTAGAAGGTTGATCACTCCCTCTTCAAGTATTAGTCAAAATTCTTCTTAATCCTTCTGTCTGGTAGGTGACAGAGATTGAATGTACTCTTTTTTCAATAAAAAGACCATCATGATCTATGTTACAAAAATTACTTATTTCTATGGAATTCTGTTATCATGTTTAACTAGAATTCGTTTGCAAAATTATTAAAATTATCTTATAATAAATCTAAATAGGTTTTTGGAATTTATTGGATTAATTTGAAGAGAAATATTCATATTTTGTTCTTAATTATCTTCTTTAAACACCAACCAAGATTCCATTTGAAATTTCTTAATACTAAATAGGAAAGATTCAGTTCTCATTGTAATTCTTAAAGAACTAATATATAAAGTAGTCTCTGATATAAGTTTTCCATTTACAAGAAGACTATGTGTTTCCTACTTTCTGTAATAAGACACTTTTATTTCCTAAAAAGTTTGGTGGAAATTATTGAGAATTATGGAGAATTTCAATGTTCAGTTCTTCAGTTCTTCAATGACTCAATTCTTCAAATCTCAATATTCCCATATTGTCCAACTTTAACTTTCAAATTTCTAAATTTTAAGTTTTAAAATCTTCAATACCTCAGTTTATCAATTCTTCTATTTACAATTTGTACAATTTTGAGGTAGATTTTCTGTTTACTTTGGTTAAAACCAAATATTTTTGTACAGTTTTGGCTTTCATTCTATTATGAAGCCAGGATTGAATATATTTCAAATATTCAGTGTTGTAATGTTAAATGTTTCAATGTGTATTTGTAATCAGGGAATATTTGTTCATCCTGATTTATTTTCTGTTTTCTGTTTTAATAATCTACTTATTAATGAATACGTTTTATCTAATGTTTCAACTTTTCATTTGTTACCTAATTTCTGCAAAATAAAATGGTATTGTTGGCTCATTTTCTTATAGCCTAATCATTATCATTTTAAATTTTAATGAATGAAAAGACAACAGCTAGACGCTTTTCATAGTATCTTATTTCTTTACTGCCTCTTAACATTCTTTAACATTCTAGAAACAAAATTGAAGTTTCAAGTTCTGTTTGTGATTATCATAATCAATTTGTATTAGGTTGACTTAGTTCTTCAATTTGTAGTGTAACTTTTTAGTTTGTTAACATAGTATTATCCTATGTTAATGTTTGTTCTTTTCATGTATTTCCAGTAATGTTTTCTTTAAAGTCTTCACTTAAGAAATATATATATTTTCTTTTATATATTTCTACTATTTTTCTTTAAATATGAATTGTTTTCTACCATATACATATAAAAATATATATTTAATATCACAAATATATATAAAAATTTATAAAAATAGTTTTCAATGTGTTTCTGTAATGAAATATGAACTATAACTATATATTATATTTATATTTTCTGATATATATAAAAAATATGTTTACAAAAGTATTTTCTGTAATCTTGAAATTTTGTTTTCTTTTCTAATTTTTCTCTGACGATCCTTATGAGAAAAGTTTTCATTAATAGTTTTTTAAATGTCCTAATGAAAGAAGGTGTTCCACAGCAAATTTAAAACTTTATGGTCATATTTTATTTTCCATTTTTCAACTAAATATTTGAAGGTTTGAAGGTTCATTTTATGTTCATCATTCAATGAATAAATGTCACTATTAGTCTCTTTTTTTCTAGGTAGACTATTTGTCATTTTGGGTTAACTTAACCCTTTTACCATATTTTTCTATTTTCATTTATGGCATTAATTTTTTATATTGAGGAGAAATAGAAAACACTGGTGTTTTTAAGCACACTATTTTGACCACTATGCGTTAGGTTTGAGAAAACCACAAGATTGGGCTGAAGGCCAGAATTTCTATTCTCCTTATTAAATGAAATTACTTTTCAATGTGACTTTCAGTAACTTTTCTTTTTTCAATTTTTATTTAAATCTTCTTTTCAACTTAAAAGTTGCTTAAATAAATGTAATAATTTATATACCTAAAGAGGCTTTTCTTAACCTAGGTGAAAGATTTTCATTACTTTCCTAGTCTAAATATTTTCTTTGCTTAATTGTGTTTTAAGCAAGAAAACTCTTTTCGAGTTCTCATAGGTAAAAACTAAACGGTTTTATTCTTTGTTAAAATCTTTACTTTAGATTAACAATTCTTGAATAGTTTCTAGAATTTTGTGCAAAGTAATCGGTTGATTTCTTCTAAATTTTTATTTAGAGTTTCTGATTATTTTTAAATTCTGAAATAATAAGGATTTTCTGTCCTTTTCACAAATGAGCCTCGAATGATTCTGTTTAGTGTTCTTGTAACAGAATTATCAAAAGTTTTGTCTTCCTGTTGTCTAAATTATCACAACTTTTGACCTTTAAACAACTAACTTTTCCGTGTTGGTATCTATAAGCGAATCTGAAGATTTGCCTTTTGCTGTTCTAGTAAAAGAATCTGAAGGTTTCTCCCTTTTTTTTGTTCCTTATATTTACCCCTATGCTTTTGGTTGGGTGATCACCTCGTAACCAATGATAGGCATATTTGAGCTTTCTTTTACCCTTAGGCAAATTGTCCAGGTCTGTTTGGGGGTAAATGCCTGTTTCGATAACTTCGGATCAATCGTTGCTTAAACTTATACAATAGAAAACTTACTATGAATGTTTCTTCAAGATGTTTAACAAGAATGTATTTAATCAGAACTCTTGGGAACTGTACCAGTAAGGAGATTTCCATCTGGAACTGTCTAATTTTCCCTTATGATGTAGGTCTTCTTCCTGAAGTCGCAATCCAAAATGTCCTTTTCTTTCGATTCTTGTTAATTTCTGTTGTTATTTTTCTATCAGATTTCCTTTTCTGATAGTATGGTACTTAAATGTTAAAACTAAAGAAAACTGTCTATATCTTTCTTTTCATTTGGAACTTCTGTATCATTTTGGATAATTAATAAAATTTGACCTAAGTTTCCTTTCGGTGAAACTCTAATGGTTGAACAGAATGAAAACTATTATTTTCTTTCTTTTTACTTATCCTATGAATTACGGTTTAAATAGTAATAAGAAAATATTACTATTAATTAATGTTGAGATAACAATAAATAAATACTCTATTATTGTTTCATGATTAAGTGTCTTTCTTGACTTATCGTGTTTTCCAAAAATTTATCTGTTCCGAAAGATTAGTTTTCATTTTCTGAACTTATTTGTTCATAGAATATTTCAAGAAATATTTCCAGCTTCTTCCATAACCTTGCCTTTATTTGTCTTTATATTACTCCTGTTAAGTCTTCTTCAAAACTTTGTTCACTTGAGCCTTCTCAGAATACCTTGTAAGAGTAAAGACTTATAAATGCAGTATTTATTCACCTAAACCTCCTATAAAACTTTTTTTCACATGAGTCTTTTTGAAAGTCTCTGAGAATAAATAGTTATCATAATGTAAGCTTTGATATTCTTAAACTTCTTAAATGTTTTGAGCACTTTTGCTAACTCTTTGGTTCATTTCTGCAAATTTGCTAAATATAAAAAATTATGAGGATTTATCAAATCCATCATTTAATTTCTTCAAGATATATGAGCTAAACCTTTCTCAACTAATGATTAAGTTTGAGTTCATAAGCTGCATACAATAATAAATTCTATTTTCTGTCTTTTTTCTAAACAAAAAGACTGATAAATTAAATTATTTCTTCAAAAATGTAAGAAAAATGTCATAAAATATTGCTATCAGACACAACTTTTTCCTCAACGTTCTCCTTAAGTCTGCTAAAATAAATCAATATTATTCCAGAGTCTTAGCATTTTATAAATTTTAGTTAAATTTTAATTACTTTGTTATAATATTATATTAATATTAATTAAAATATGATTATATTATTCTCTTTATATTCTATACCTTCTTTCTAATTCATTTTTGAGTTGGATTTATTTAAACCTTCTTTCTTTTTCTAAAGGAGTTATTAGATATAAATCCGATATTAATTGGATAATAGTTAAATTTTATTGGAATAAATTTTAATTTATTTTCAATATTTATTTGTAGTTAAATGTTCTTCTTTTCTGCTGGGAAAATAACATTGTTCTTCATAATTATCTATGCGGAATTTTTGTAATAGCCTTTCTTCGTTAACTAAAGTAGAACTTTCAATTTTAATGAATTAATTTATTTATGGAATTAACTATTTTTTTAAGGATGTACTACACCTTTCAGTGATTCTTTTTTTTGATCCATAAAGAATATAATTTCATTGTGTATTAAAGATAATTTCAAGAATCTTTATAAAATTTAAAATTTAATTTGAATGAAGAAAATGGATTGAAGATGGGTTAACTATCTGTACCATTTCAAACTTCAATGTTCTATTTTATATATTAAAGTTTGTTGTAGAATATTAACTGTGAAATCTTAATGTAAATCAAACTTCTTCTGTTGAGATGGGTCATCTATGCTCTACCTTATATTACGAAAGGTAGTTTCCATTTTTCTATTTCTTTCAATCCAGGTAGATCAACTAAGTCGTGTTTTGCAATGCATTGTGAACTCTGACTTTATTCTGACCTTTTCTGGAACTGAGAGTTACAGGTACAATCCTATTCTTGGTGGTTTGTATCCTTACGTCCAAAAATTTGAATAAAATTTCTTGCCTACAAGCTTGAAATGTTTTCTGTAATTTCCATCTTCCTTCTTCATTATTATTTCAATTTCCATGTAAATCTGTTTTAAAATATTGTTTTCCTCTCTCTAAAAGGATGTTTTATCAAGACTATTTTTTTATTGTTTTTCATAGCTTTAAAAAAAAACAAGTTAATTTCTAAATATAATTGTACTTTTCTTTTAATCACATGTACTGTTTGAAACCTATGTTTATTTAACTTTGTGTTATTTGTTTTCGGCGAAAGAAATGGTTTTTGTCCTATCTTTTCTTTACCTGAATATTTCTGTGTTATTTAACTGTTGTTAGAAGGAAGTGTATCTATATCTTCCTCAGATATTTCTATAATTGGAGATAATATTGATGGGTAAAGTTCATATACTTGTACTTTAGCTTCATCGATATCATCTTGATTATATTCAATGTCTGAACCATCGTCATGGTTAAAATGTCCTAACGGATCTATTGGGGACCCATTTCTACTAGAATTTAACAAAACATAATTCGTAAATTCCTGTTGTTGTAACAGGCCCCTTGAAGAAATATCATTATCTGTGTTCTCCAAATAATTTGTTTGGATACAATGATTGAATGCATCATAATAATTTGGTATAACATTATCATTAAACAAGCCAGGATTCAATTGTTCTCCTGGTGTCACGCTCAATGGATCTTGTTCAATATTGTTCATATCGTTTTCACCAAAATTATTTATTGGTGAAAGGTTATTACAATTTTTTAAAATAAAAACCCTGTTTTCATTTATTGGGCTTATTCTTTCTGTTTCCAATGGTTCTATGGAATTTTCTTGTGAATATTCTTCTTCAACATCTCCATTATCTCTATAGATAGACGTAGTTATTGTGTGTTCTTCTTGTGGGAGTCTTGTTTCATTGTGGCTCCATCTGTAATAATCAACAGAGTCTTCAATGTTAGTGTATAGGAAGGCGAGTCTTTGAATAATTCTATTTTCTTTATCTTTTCTTTCTTTTATTCTCCTTCCCTTGTCTTCATCTGCACTAACTTTCTTCATTGTAGTTGAATTTGTTAATTACAATCTATTCATTTATTTAATTAAGAAGGAGTAATTATTCCTATTTCTCTTAATTTTCTAAAACTATTTGAAATTATTTAAACTTTTTTCTAAAGTTTTATTTGAAGTTCATTTTCAATGTCTTAAAAGAATGAACTTTTCTAAAATTTATTTGAAGTTCATTTTTAATGTCTTCATTCTTTTAAAATTCTTTGAAGAATTTAAAGAATTTTTCTAAAATTTTTAAAATTATTTTCTGAAAATAAATCTTTAATTTATTTATCTCTATGTTTCAATTAATTCTCTATAATTGTTCTTGTTCTCAAAATTGCTGTTATTTATAGCATCTATCACTATTTCTTATAAAATTTAAATTTCTATGTTATATGCAGTATCTGTAATTGTCTTACAATATTTAAAATTTTCTTTAAATAATACACAATATTTTTCAAATATTAGAGTTTATTTAAACTCACTTGTCTTATATAATTATTAATTAAAATTATTTTTCTAAGTGTTTATTTATTAAAATCTTCTTTTTTTTGTTATTGTAAATCCTCTGCAAATTTAATCGCAGACTTAGTTTTTTAATATTTTAATTATTAAGCACTATTAATTATTAATCGCTATTAATTATTAACATTTAATCACTTTATTGTTAACATTAAATCACTTTATTATAAAATTTTAATCACTTTTAATTATTATCGTTGTTCATTTACTCATTAAATTAAATTAAAATAATTATCACTTTTAATTAATATTTCTAAGGTCTTCTAAGTTATGTTTAAAACTATCATTATCAGAAGAGGGTGACTCCTCATTAATGTTTTCTAATTTTATTAATAAAAATTTTTTTTTCTTTTCAAATATTTTTGAAAAAATTTTCTATCAAATATTTTTTTTACAAATTTTTGGATCAAATTTCTATTTAAAAGATAAACGTATAATTTATTTTGCTATTTCATAACATTTTCAACTGAAATTTCTCGGTTTTTTATTAATCTTTAATATTTTCTGTTTAAAAAATATTTCTAGATATTAATATTTTTTTAATTACATTAATTTTTATTAATATACTGTCGACGCCATCATTCTCGAAGTGTTAGAGGTCAACTTTCTTGACCTTATTTAGTGGGAACATTTACAGTTCTTTTTGTTCATTCTTTATTTAAAACTTTTCTATGTTCTCAAAAAAAATAGTTAGTATCAAATTCAGTGGTTGTGGACAATTTTTTTTTAAAGTTTCTGTTTCATTAGTGGTCGATAGAACAATTTTTCCAAAAGTTCCTGTTTGACCTTTATTTTGCATAAAAGAATGTTTCAAAAATTTCTGACCTTTACTTGAACCTTCAAATGTTCAGATTCTTTTTTTATTTTTTTATAAATACTTTTTAAAAAAACTTATACACTTTTTAAAGAAAAAAAAAAAACACTTTGCACTTTTAACAAAACAAAAAAAAAACGCTGTGCTATAATTATTTCGGTAAAAACGTTAACTTTTTCTACGGATAGTTTAATAATTAGCACGAAGTTTTATTTTTCATGAAACTTTCATTTCTCACAGACTGACCTTTTATTTTTCAAGGTTAAAGGTCAGAGGTTAGTGACCAAAGGTTATGGGTCAATGACCTTGTTCTATAGGTCAGGACCCTTTTATAAAGCTGTTGAACCTCTGTAAAGTTTTTTTCACAACTGTATGGTCTATTTGTAACCATTATAAAAATATTCTAAGAAAAATGATTAAATTAATCACACACAAACAAAGATAATAATTCAGATATAATATAATATATATATATATTATATTTATTTATTATTATATTATATTTATTATATTATAATTTATATATTATATTATTTATAATATATACTATTTATTATATATATATATAATATCTATAATATATATATTATATATATTTATATATATATATATATATATATATTATATATTAATATATATATACTATTCATATTGCAATATGTGTGTGTAGTTTCGGTGAATGCCGTATCATAAGAATATATTTAATGAGAAAAAGAAAAATTTGCAATAAAAATGGAGTTAAAATCTAGGTCAATGGAACTTCTTGACCTTCTATATATTTTTTATTACTTCCGGGTGCTCGATTTTTGATGACGCAAGTTTTTTACTTTCTCTTCCTGACACACATAAACAACACAGCTGTTCTTTAAAACATTTATTCGGGTTGCTAGGATACCACTTACACACGCTTTTTATCATTATTGCTGACGAGTTTTATTTGAAGCCTTTCTGCCTATAAAATGTAGGTGATGGCGTTTTAAGAACGAACGTACTTTCATAAACTTTTTAACTCATTCCTCCGATTTATGTTTTACTGTTTATAGACAAGACTTAGAGAAATTTTCATCTAAGTTATTTTAAGGGTTATATTAATTAATATATTAATACGTTTTTGTATTATTATTTTTTATAAGTTTTGCTTTAAAAGATTAAAAAAATATAGTAATTAATTTAGTAATTAATAATTAATATAGTAACTAATTTTTTCCTCAATTAATTATTTGATCATACAATTCTATACATATATTAGAAAATCTTGTCGATTTTAGAAAACATATATAAAATTGTTCTAATCAAAACGATTCTATATTTTTTATTTATAAAATAATAAAAAAAAGAAAAAAAAACAT
>JABUQX010111037.1:15000-19198 GCA_015478945.1 Trachelipus rathkii
ATGTATATATATATATATATATTATATATATATATATCTAATATATATTATATATATAGTATAATATATATTATTATATAATATATAGGCTATGACGAGGGTCAGGGGTTCCTCCCGAAATTATTTTAAGCGATCCAAATTTTTTGATTTCCTTAAGTCTCATAATAATAATAATAATATAAATTATTATAATAATAAAATAATATAATAATCATAATAATAATAATAATAATAATAATAAATAAATATAAATAAAATAAAATTACAAAACATAATAATATATAATAAATAATATATAATAATATTAATAATAATAATAATTATATATATACTAATAATAATATAATAATATATAAAATAATATAATAATAATAATAATAATTAATAATAATATAATAATAATAATAATTTAATAAGATAATATAATGATAATGATATGATAAATAATAAATAATATAATAATTAATAATAATAATAATAATAATATATAATAATAATATATAATATAATATATAATAATAAAACATATAATTATATATTAATAATAATAATTAATAATAACTAATAATAGTTAATCATGAAATGAAAAGATTTATTAATGGAAATGAGGAGACATGTTTTGTGTCCGTACGATTTTTAGGTAAAGTGGCTTGTTCTCATCTGTTAAAATTTTAGACAGGGACTTAACTGTAAAGATTTCCAGTTTTGCAGCTGATGCGAAATTTGGCATACTCAATAAGGAATAATGATGGATGGTATAAAGATTTATAAAGATTAGGAGGGAGCTGTAATTGTTGCATGGGAGGAAGCAGCTTTTTCATTCCTTCTTTCAGCTAAAATTTTCTTTTTTTCATTCATTCTTCTTAATCAAATCTTTCTTTCGTCATAATCCATGGTTCGAATCGTGCTTATTCTTCTGGCCATTCAGGCTAGAGACAGTGGCATCGGTGGTGGAAATTCTCGTTCTTATCACTCTTCGCTAATTTTGGGAGGGCATTCAGCTAGAAAATCGTTTGCAGGGATATCTTTCGACGAGCCAAGCTGGCTTTCATCAAGGAAGTCGCTTAACTCTTTGGTTCTTCCTACTGCAAATTTTCATCTTTAGCAACTTCCTGTAAATCTGCTTTTCTCCTTCTTTTCGATCTGATCATTGTGGTTGCTAAATTCTCCAACTGAAAGGCTAATCTCTTTAACCCCACCCCTCACTATATTCTCTATGTCTCAATACTAGCAATTTCCCTCTCAGTGTTAAAAGCTCTCACATGTCCAACCTAGTACCTATTCCGAAAAAAGGAAAGCCCTCTGATCCTTCTAACTATCGCCCTGTAAGCTCTCACTTGTATTCTATGATTTCTATCTAGATCTTTGAACCCTTCTCAATCACTTTTTAGATCATCTGGAATCACTCCGATCGCCAGTACGGCTCTCGTTTGCTCGAAGTCAACTGGCGATATACTTATAATCTAACCGATTTATGGGTTTTTCGCTCTTAGGAAATACGGAGAGACTTGGGTGGTTGCGCTTGACATATCAAAGCTTTGACCAGTTATGGCACGCGTCACTGCTCTCCAAGCTCCCTCCTTTGGGTTTTCCTCTTTCTCTTTGCTTATTATGTCTAGCTTTCTTTCAAATCTCTAATATCGCGTTGTTGATGGGGCGACTTTTCTCTTTTCTGTTCAATAGTGGGCTATATTCGAAATAAACATTCCTACTTTAATTCCTATTCTCTTTATGATTCTTCTCACCGCACCTATCTTTATCCACTCGTATTCCGATGACTCGACCTTCATTCTTTACTCATATCAATTCTACTCCCTATTATACTTATGGAATGCCTTCGTCTAATCTTCGATTTTATCTCGCTGTGGATTGAAAATTTGTGGAATCATTACTTAAAAACCAACTATTTAACCAATCTTCTTCTCAAATACTTTCTAACTTTCTGTCTTTGACGTTTCCGTTTTCTCTCCTGTTAAATATAACATCCTTGGCCTTAACATGAACAAAAAAATGTTTGGAACTCACATCACAAGGTTGCTCAGGGCGGCCTCAAAGAACTGGAAGTTTCTGTTTTTAGACTGTGGAGACTTTCCTCACTTTTCTCAGTTTCCTCGACATACAAAGGGTTCATCGCCCAATGTATGGAGTAACTGCTCTCATATCTGGGGGGGGAGGGCTCTGGTTTCACCGGCTTTTTGGATAGAGTCGAGTCAACGGCAAAAAGCTTATAAACTGTTCCTGTATTTCCAGTTTCCACTTGACCTCTATCTTTGCGAGGCGATTTTGGTGCTTTATCTTATCCTATAGGGTACCGCCAGCGGCAAGTGCTTCGAGGAATATCACTCGCGTACCCACCTTTACGATGCCTTCGTATCACAAATAGGTGCTGTATCTGCGCACGAGTATTGTGTTTACATTGGTAACTCCAGGCCTTAGTTTTTGACTGTGGTGCTTCCTTTTTCCCACCACTCTGTTTTTGTGGAATTCTCTTCATTTTTGTATTTCCTACTGAATTTTAATCTCTTAGTTTAAAGCCTGCGGTCTGTGTTCTATGCGTATTTGCGCTCGAGGGTGAATTTTTGAGAGACTCAAGCCCCCTCCTTGAATAAGGGCTCTGCCCGTGAGTGGTGGTGACAAACTGTAAAAAAAATCTTGATGGCAGATATTGGGCAAATGGAACTGAATCTCTATTCCCCCATCAAATCATCTTCAGATTATACAGAAATCGGTACTCTTTTCCTAACATTCCTCGATGGATTCATTGTCGGCAACCAACAGATTTTTGGACCTTTTCAACTTTAATTTAACCTTTTTAGACTTCTAGTAACTCAACACACACAAATCTACATAGCCTTCTCTACACAAATCACTCATCAGAACTGCATTTCTTCCCCTCTCATTCCTTTCCAGCACAACATTCACACGAAACATTCATTTTCCACGTTTCCTTCCTCTTTTTGTTTCAGTCACAGAAGAGCAAATCAAATTTGCCATTTTCTAAAATACAATCCATCCTCCTCCCCCTCTCCACCCCCCCCCTCCCCCCCTCACATTTATTACTCTGACATTTATGTACAGATAAGAATTCATACATTTTCGCGAAGGATAGAAGGGGCTTACGGCGATCAGACCTTCTCCGAGGCATGCATTGGCATTCCTGGAAAAGATAAGTGTAAGTAGGCAGCCAACCTAACCACCACCGTCCCTTCGCCTTCTACGACAAGCAGGAAATACGATGTGGGCAATTCTTTTCTCCTACACGTATGGATGTAAGGGATAGGGATGTCTGCAAGATGTTGTTCTAGAAGAGGGGTGTGGATATAATTGTGTAATATGATTGGTTGTCTGGAGGATGAGTGTGGATATGAACGCAATACAGAAAGCGAACCAGTGGCACTGGAATGTCATACCTACCATAAGCAAAAATGGGTATTATTATATAAGTTATATATAATATATATATAATATACTATATATTATATATAGTATATATTATTATATTATATATATTTATTTTATTTCTTATATATATAATTTATAATATATTATTATATATTATATATTATATATATTTATATATTATAAATTATATTTAATTATATATATATATTATATATATATATATATATATATATATATATTTTATATATATATTATTATTCTATTATATAATTATATATATATATATATATATATATATTTTATATTATATATATATATATATATATATATATATAATATATATATATTTATATTATTAATTATTATATAATATATATATATTTATATATTTATATATATATATTATATTATAATTATATAATATATATATATTATATATTATATATATTATTAGTATTATTATACAGGAAACTTTAATTCCCGCTTCAAGCGGGGTAGTGGTACGTGCAGCTTCCCTAAACATATTTCTTCATCTCGCCCCTCACCCACCTCTCCATTTCCATTCTATCTATCGCAATCGCACCTATCTTCCCTCCTCATCCTCTCTGTTTCAGCATTTCCATTTATGTCCATCCACCCACCACTTCTTTCTTGTCCTCCCTTCTCTCTTCCTCCTTAATGACCTGTCGCTATTTGTGTTTCCCTCCGTCAAACTTCCTAACCACCTCTTCTCCTGCCATTCTCTCCAGATGTCAACATCTAACTTCTCTCCGTCTCTTCTCAAACCATTTTTCCT
>JABUQX010111038.1:0-30843 GCA_015478945.1 Trachelipus rathkii
AGGAAGAGAGAGTAAGGGAGTAGATTATATCATGGTCAACTATATATTTAATATTAATACTAGTATATATTAATAATAGTATATTAACTATATTATATACTATATATAGGCTATATATATAATACTATATATATTAAGATATATATATATACTTATTTAAAATATATATTATTAGTAATATTATATATTATCTATATTTGATTATTATATTAATTATTATATATATAAAATATATATAGTTATATATATTATTAATATAATATATGTATATGTGGGTGTAATAGTGATGTACGGTGCGGGGGTTAGTAGACTGAGGTAGTAACGGTACATGCAGTACCAATGACAGATGAGAAACTGTAATAGTATCATGTATCATAGACACTGGAACGTATATATGAGTATATATATATATATTATATAATTAGTTAATCGTATATAGGTATATATATATATATATATATATATATACTATATTATATATATATATATATACTATATATATATATATATGATTATATACTATCTATATTATATAGCCTATTAAATTAATATATGATATATATATATTAATTATAGTATAATAACTATATATAATATATATAATATATATCAATATATAATATATATATATATATATAATATCTAGCATATTTATGACAGATTACTATTAAAATAAATATAAAGTATAGTATATTGATTTGGAATATAAGTGAATTTTGTACGGTTCGGAACACTCATAAACTGTGAATATAAGACGTACCCTGCCCATTCTTAGGTATCAATTAAGCTATTTAGTTTTATATTATATTTCTAATTAATAAATTAATTACCATTTATTTTTTTGGCCCTTCACGTTAATCTATAATATGACATAAGTTTTCATTCTTATGACAAAATAATTCAAAGTGTGTTTATCCATTTACTCACCTTATATTATACTATATTATAGCTTTTGCATCGAGCGCTCTTCTCTGTTTATATTGTTATAAGTATACATATAGAATCGTATGACAAGATCTATCCTCTCTAAAATCGAACTGAGAGTTTTTCAATATATTATTATTATTCCGCTTCACATTTCAGATACGATGTTTCAAAGAATCAGTCGAGCTTAAGTGGTGCTTTTTTGAAATATGATATCCTTTATTATAATTAATACAAATAAATTTTTTAACTTTAACTTAATTTAAATTAGTTTTAGTTATATATATATGTATATTTAGTATATACATTTCTTTTCAGGAGTTAACATATAATTTTATAATTATACATTTTTTATAAATTATCAGGACATTGAACCAACAGCCAGTGATCAAGATTGTGTAAGTATAAGAAGTGTACTTATTTGAAGATTGTTTCCATAGATAAAATGATATAACTCAGTAAAGGAAACGTTCAGAAATTAATTTAAAAAGGTTTTTTAAGTGGAAAAATATTTTATAAATTTAAATATTTTGTTGTTCAATATGTGGTTACGCTATAATTTTACTTGAATTATATAAACCTTTATTAACAACAATATGGATAAATATTATAATCAATAACAAAGTTTGTATATATATATAATACTATATAACCTATATGTTATATATACTATACAACTCATATAAGAACATATATACATATACGAACAATATGACTAGTATATAAGTTTCAATTGAATATTTAAAAAGCCCTTGACTCGTCTTTATCAGCTGTTATATAATATATATATATATATATATATATAATATATTATATTATATATTATATATTATATATATATTAAATACATATATATGATACTATATATAGTATATATATATATATATTATATATATATATATCTATATACTTAAGTATTATATATATATATATATAATTATATATCTATATAGTATATATATATATATATATATATTATTTAATTTATTCTAATTATTATTATTCTTTTATTAATTTTATTATTATATTATTATTAATTAATTTATATATTTATCTCTTATTATCTATTATTATTAAATTTAATTATTATTAATATAATATATTTATTTTACTGTCATTATTATTAGTTATTATATTATTATTATTATAGTATGTATATTATTTATTAATTATTATATTATTATTAATTTCTATAATTATTATATAATTATTATTTAATTATTAATTATATTATTTAATTATTATTATTATCTTACATTATTATTATACAATAAATTTACTTATTTGTTATATATGAGTTATGTAATTATTTTATATGTATGTGAGTATTGGTTGAATTTTATTGTACTACTGAATATGTGTCACTTGCCGCAGAGCTTTTCTCTATTACTCTTTAGGACTGATTATCTTACTCTTAATCTTCAGTTGATTTTTATATGGTCATCGTTTCTTGTATTTTTTATATTGGGGTCTCGTTTCTTATGTACATTTACGTGATATATAATATTGTTTTCTATCTTTTCATCTTTGAGTTTTGTAGTAATTTTCATCATTTTCTTTTTCTTTATTCATTTTTTCGATGTCATTATATTATTATAATAATTTTTTTATTATGTCTAAATTATGTCTCGGGTATATCTCAAGTTTTCCACTACCTTTATATTTTTATTTTTATTTAGTAACTGTTTATTATTTGGACTATCTTATTTTTATAGCTCTATTAATTTTGAATTTCTTTTTACGTTATTTTCTATTTTCTTTACGTTAAATTTAGGCAAACTCGTATACATATTTTTCATTATTTCTTGAATAAAGCATGATTCACTTTTTTTATTATTTTTTTATGTTTTTTTATATTTCATTTTTCACATTTTCTTAAGTTTTATTTTATTTTTATATGATATTTTCTAATGGTTTTAAGTTTCGTTCAATATTTATTAATGTTATAGTATAGTGTATTTATTTTATAGTATTTCATGATTTTTCATGTGCTCATTCATTATTTTTTAATGGTGTCAATTACTCCAGTTTGATTATATTATTTCACATTAGCTGATTTTACCGCTCTTATTTTTTTGAGATTTTATATAAATATTATATTATCTATTATTATTATTAGTATCGTTTTTTTAGATTTATATTATTTTATTTTTTCTATACGGTTCGATGGTATTGAATTCGTCAAATATTCTCATCTTTCGTTCGTTTCAGTGTTATTAAATTATCTACTCAGGTGAGTGTATGATATACTGACTAAATATTCATTTTACTCTGAGTCACAATTTTATTGATTATTGTCCAATAAAATGTATTACTCTAGACGATTATTATTTTTAATTCATTAAAATTATTCCTGCTCAGAATTCGCATTTCTTACTCGAGTGCTCATTAGTATATATTCTGCCCGTCGCGATTTTATATATAATTAGCATTGAATAATTTTAATACACTGCAAAGTTGAGGTTTCTAATGGAGACAAATTTATATTTTATGTTAAATTACTAAACCAGAATGAGAATAGGATAAAAAATAAGATTTTCTTTATTATCAGGGTTGGCAATAAAAACCAACCCAACAAAATCCACGTGTTATATTTTGCTATAGTCTTACAATTACTGAATAGGAATATATATAGTACTGTTTTCATCTAATTTCCTTTAGTAGTACTTTAGTTAATTAGGAGAAATGAACTCGGTACTAAAGTATGATATAAAATTATTAATTTGTGATTTCATCTTAAAGAATGTACTTTATTATATTAGAAAAAAAAAAAAAATGATTCACAGAAGTTGAAGACTCTAGCATATATATTTGAATAATAATACTAATTAAATGTACCGTATATATCCACATCAAAATTAGTGAAGTCAGTATGAATGTTATATATATTATTATTTTATTCATTAATAAATCACTTTATTAAAATATATTTAACTATAATATCACAATAATAGCGCATACAATACACATATACCACATTATGAGGTTCAGATGGGCCTAACATACTATCTTAACACACACACAACACACAACACACACACACACACACACCCGCACTCCCGTGTGCTAGCTTCACGAATTTTCACCTATCCCTTCATCTGTGCTTAAGAACTTCTATCAACCACACAACATATATCGATATATGTATCATAAGTACTCACCTTAGTCATTTAATATAGTATATCGATCGTCCCTTACGGTCTTAAAAATCAAAATATGAAGAACTATATCGACCCTATATCTATGCACTACTATATGAGGTAAACCGCGACTACTTATTTACACACCTCCGCGGTATCGTTAATTAGTAGAATATATACACATTTAATTCGCGGTTTATAAACTAGGTAATAGATTACGCGGACGTCACCCAATAAATAATTATAAATAGATAATTAATAATTAAATAATTAATATATGGAATACTATCAAATGGACGTAAATTGTCATGTTAGATGTAAATGTCTGCATCAGCATTTGCTCTTTAACATTCAAGCCCAGTGGAGAAGTATCTTGTGACAAACAGATAATTATCAGAGGAACTCATCTTCTGGAATTTCTCTTTCAGACACCTCTGAAACAACTAACAATAACTGCGTAACATATTTATACTCATATACACATCACTCATAAACGATTACAACTACAAACTCCACACATACGATTGATTACAAATGTAAAAATAACATTTGTTTATGAAGGTATATATGTCTGGTATTTTGTTTGTTGGTATAATAGTTCATAGAGAGACTCTTACTTAACACTTTTTTATAACTCCTTTTATTGCTTTGGTAAAATCAATCTCTGATACTTTTGTAAAACTTTTAAGGGAAAACTTATGGAAAAAGTATTATTTTATTATATTATTTTATTATTATTTTTTTTTTATGTTTATATATTTTTCTTATACTCTTTAATTTATTTGCAATAAATTTATTCGTTATGGAATCAAATTTTTTAAATTATTGAAGACAAACCTGACAAATAATTATTACGAGAGAGACAGAGAGAGAAACACCTTCCGTCATATTAATTAATTATTGTATGATAGTAGATGTAGAGAGATGAATTGATGAGAAGTGCGAGATAGTATCTCATTATTATGTTTTGTTTATACTGGATCTATTATTTCGAAGAACTATTAAATTTATACCACATGATCATCGATAGTTTGAAGAATCAGCTTATGCAGAGATATTTTATTCATTTTGATAATGCATCTATTTAATAGATTATTTTACATTATATTTTATATTTAATATTTGTGACTTACTTTTATTTCTTATACGTATATCTTAATATTATTTATCATCTATTAGTTATATAGGTTTCTGTTAGATCTTATATTTTCTTATTATTATTATGTCTCTTCGATATTGAGAATCTGTCCATTGTGAAAACTCGAATCTTTGAATTACGGAGTAACTAGGCTTTGAAACGTATGTCGAGTATTCGCATAAGTAGTCCGTATTCTATTATTTTATTTGAATTTATATTTGAATTATATTATCTATTATTATTCTATTAATTTATTTATTATTTATATTATTATTTTTATTAATTATTATTTTTAAATTAATTTATGTCAGAGTTAATTCACTTTAATATTATTTATTCATTAAATTTTTTATTTTTAATTTATGCGTAATTTTAAGGTTTCGATACCACTATGACGAACTAATCAGTTAGCACTTTGTTAACGACCATAACATGATCCAATGATGATGACATAATAATTCAGTTATCAATATGTTCAGATACTCCAAGCTGAGCGAGAGAGAGAGAGATTAGATGAAGGGTTTAAGAAACTCGTGATACCAAATAAATATACCTCCTGATGAAGACGAATGTAGAGAGTAGATTGATGAGGAGTAGTAATGAGAGTGATAGAGATAGACTTGAGAGAGAGAGATGAGAGAAAGAGAAGAGAGAAGAATATTATTATGATTATCATTATTTATTATTAATTATTATTATTAATAGATAAATCTTTTATATTTTATAATAGATAATCTTGTTTTGAATTTCATATATTGATAATTTAATCGTGAACTGTTGTGAGTATCCTATTTATGACCGGATATCACTAAATATACCTTTACCCATAAGTAAGATTTAAAATCTTATATCTAAAATTTATTTAAAACAAACTAATTTACCAACGTATATGTAAAATTTTAAATTTAAGTATATTTTACTGATTATATGCTTCAGCTGTAAATTTTGCAATTTCAGAACTTATTATAATACGTTGTAGTTTTCATTGTAGATAACGATGTAATATAAAATATTTACGTCCTGAATTTAGATTAAACTTATATATACATTCTAAAATTAACACACATTAAGTGGAACATAAATTAATAACCACTAACTGTTTTTAGCTTCATCCTTATATTACATTCGCATCAGGACTTCTAATTATCTAACTCAGATCTAATTCACTTATTTATTATTCTTATTATTTACCTATTATATTATTGATTTATTACTTATATTCATCTATTAGCCTATTTCATTACGCTTCTAATTATGTTACCATTTAAAGGATTCATTCATTAAATCAGAAGTATATCTTATGTTTATTGACATCATAATTTAGCATCTTTCATGGTAGTTAATTTTATGATCCTGTGGCCTAACTGAGGACATATATTGTAGAATAATGAACCATTATTATTATTATGTATTTTATTATTGATCTCTGTATTTACATTTCATATTTACTTATATAATTAATTATTTTACACTAATGTTTTTCATCCATTGTGAATTACTGATATTACACTACAATTCAATAATAAATTATTAAATTACAAAACTACTCAATCAATCACACACACACACACTATAAACATCATTCATTATTATTATTTGATGTATTATTATTCATTATTAATATTATCACACACGAATTATCTAATGCATACGAACTAACAATCACAAATCATTATTTTATTATTAACATTATTAAGATTATAATAATTATTGTTAAAGTTAATAATAATAATAATTAGATTAATAATAATAATAATTAATAATTATAACAATAATATAATAATAATAGAATACAGATAATCATAATTAATAATAATAGATAATAATATATTCAAACAAAACAATTTAATTAAGATAGGCCCAAAACAACATAATAAAGTTCTAACTTACGAACTTTAAATATAATTTCTTTTAATATCTAAAATCACATTCAATTTGCAATTCAAATTTCTAAAGGAACCAAATAATTTCAAAAACAACTGTTGTTACTTTGAGCCTCAAAATTAATATTGGTGACATTAAGTTTCTTACGATAATTAATGGTGTTTCACACACCTCTTTTCATACAATGTAGATACGTAATATATAAGTATAATTTCAAATTTCTGGGAAAATCGTTTAACATGGTTAGACAATAATAACGAGGTGGATCAACCAAAATTATCAAAATAATCAGTATACTGACAGAGAAACTGTATACGAGATCGGTGTATCATACATAGGTAGACTAATATGAAGACTACATGGACATCACACATTCACATTACTGACTTGCACTATATAATAAATATAATACTAAATATATAAAATAATAAATAAATAATAGATAATTAATAAATTAAAGTTATATCAAACATAAATTTGATGCAAATCTTGAGTGACGCGGCACTGCAAGTCGGATGCAACGGCTGTCATGGACCATATTGAGTTTTACTAATATAAAGTGAATTATAAAAGTCATTTTTATGGTCGTTTTCTAGAGTTATAAACACAATTCAAATACACAAATCTAACATTCGTTAAATCTAATCCGCCTAGATAAAGAAATAAACTAATCATTAAATTAATACAACTGAGCCGATATTCGGTACAAGCAAATACAATGTATATGAACTCTTTAGCTCCCATTATGTGCGTCATAAATTTAATAAACACGTATACAACGGTCATCTTCATTTTGCAACCTTAATATTGATATAATATCATCAATTAATGATTTATCGGTAAGGAACATTTTAAAAAGCTTTTTGTTTTCAATTAAAGTTTCTTAAAAAATTCTTATAAATAATTAAATGTAGAAAGGAAAAAACTAATAATATCATAACATGATATCATCTTAAATCTTTGAAGTGACAAGAGAAGTTTATTATTGCTGTTAATACTCTTTGTTTATATAATTTTATAACTATCAAGTTTTAAATAACTTTACTAAAAAATTGATTGGAGAGAAACCATATGTTTTAAGGTACCGTTAAAGCAATAAAATCAGTCCAAAAACTTCAGTAAGGCCAGCCCCTAGCACTCCTCTATACATCAAGCTATGCGACGTTTTGTTTATTGATTACTGCTTTACATCATGTTTAGCCATGTGATGGGTATAACAAAATAACAAAATAAGTTCTTCTCTGGTAACATAACTAGTATTTTATTAAAATCACTCCGCAGTTGCTTCATTCAGATGTACCCATCGCTCACTTACCTTATTAAAGTCTGTCGATGTTGTAATTAGAAAAAAGTTCAAAGTTTTTTTAAAATAATATAGTATTATCTTTAATTATTATATTATTATCTATGTCATTGACAATTCCATCAACGACGAAAACCGAACAACGCCGGCACTACCTTACAAGATAAAAATTTACGGCAGAAGTAAACTGACCCTCTCTTGTATAAATTGTATGACAACATAAACTATTTTAGGTCTAAATTTAAGGATATACTTTTGTGTTAGACCCGAGGGCGAATTTAAGCGCTACATTCGCCAGGTCAAATAATACTTTCAAGACTCGACCTTTTTCTGTAAATAGTGTGCGATAAAACTACGTTAGCGCCTAAATTTAGGCCTAAATTTCTAGGATAAGCCTTTTTGTAGAGGGGCTAGATTTAAGCCTAATACCGAGTCAAAAGGTAATTCCAGTATAGACAGAATCATTGTTATTATTATTTTTATAGATATATATTTCAAGACTAAAGACAAATGCTGGATCGGAGAGATATCCTTTAAGCAGAGTAAAAAGGAAATGTTCTTCCTTAACATTTGTGCTGATTGTCGGGCGGTAATCCTTATCTCTATAGTGACCTCCGTATGTGATTGGGTCGAGAATTAATTTTACGTCTTTTGAAAACTTAAGCGTTGTTCTTAAGCTTGTATTTGAGCAGGTGTGTGTTTTATCTATTTTTAGACCCAAACTCATTTTAAAATGCATGTACATTTTAGCTGTTAACGGTGAGGCGCTTTTCCTTCATAGCCAGTCAAAAGTGTTTTTTTTAGCTAAGTGTATATCATATTTATAATAAATACCTTCATTGAGGATAATTAATTAATTTCCAACTAGGACATAGGATAATATTAATTTCAGCGTAGTTCATGAAGCAACACGCAGGGCTCAGCGCAATTGAGCCCCACCCGCAAAGGCGAGCCAACCCCGCAGCCCGCTGGTGCGTCCCCGCGCGTTCCCCGCCCGCGCGGTGGCGCAGGCGCAATTTCCGCGTTCCCGCGCCCGCGTTGGCCTCAGGGCGCAATAAATTTCCGCGTTCCCCCGCCGCGTGCGCCGCAGGCGCTATATTTCCCGCCCGCACGCACGCACACATACACAACACACACCACATACACACACCACATGCACACACCACATACACACACCGCACACTCACCACTTACACATATAGCATAATATTATTAAACATTTTTTTTTATTTTATTATTATACCTTATTATTATTTCTTCATTCTGATTGTTATTTATTATTTAAACACACACACCCACACACGCACACCATTCACCACCATACACACACACACCACACACGCACACACAACACACAGCACACAGCTACATCACACACACGCACACACCACACACTCACTCGATATTTTGATGTCTAAACTTTGATATCGTTCATTCGTTTTTGTTTTGATGCCTCAACTTTGATTGCTCAATTTTGATGCCTCAGCTTTGATAACTGTAGTGCTTTGATACCTCAGCTTTTGTGGATCAACTTTGATGCCGTCACCTTTGTTGATGGCTTCAACTTTGATGCCGCTCACACTTTAAAAATAACTTAGTTTGGTACATCAGCTTTAGTGAGGTTATACTTTGACTGACTCATCTTTGATGGCGGTCATTTTGATACGACACCTAATATGATATTCACTTATAAGCATTTACCTACCTAGACACTTACACTTTCAAACTTACATCACACATTACAGCTATATCTCTCTGTATTCACAGCATACGCACGATACCATAGACTACTCTTTACCGTTCGCGACCTGAGACGCTTAACAACTCACCGCACACACATTATATATATATAAAATTATATATATATCATATATATATATTATATATAGTATCTATATATATAATTATATTATACGTATCTAGTATATTATATATATATATAGTATATATATATATTATTCTACTTCGCGAGGGAATTAATTGCGCATGCGGGCACCATAAATACAAAATGTAATGGATATTTTGCGGCTTATAAGCGGGGATGCGGCGGGCGGGGACGCGGCGGAGCGCACCAGCAGCGGGTGCGGGTTTGGCTGCCTTTGCGGGTGGGGCTCATGTGAGCGCCTGGTGGGTTAGCTTAGTGAACTAGTGAATTAATTTATTATCCTTCTAGTGAAATTAATAATATTCCTCAATGTAAGTATTATTATAAAATATGATATGCATTAGTAAAAATAAAACTCTTTTAATACAAATCAATTTAATTCTTGTGCACCGCTTACACAGCTAATTGACTATGTATTTTAAAAAAAAGATGAGAGTTTGGGTCTAAAGATAATAAAACACACACACTGCTCAAATAGCAAGTTTAAAGAACAATGTTATTTTCAAAAGAAGGATAAAATAATTTTCTCGACGCAACTCACATAGAGTCAATATAGCCAAGAGAAATTACAGGATATACCCGACACAATCACAAGTAAGGGACAAACATTCTCCTTTTTGTACTAGCCTGCTTAAAGGGATCTTTCCGATTCCAGTCATGTTTTTAGTTTGGAAAAAATGATATTTATATAAATACTATAAATGTCAGATATAATTTGACCTTTGAGCCTGGTATTGAGGCAATAAATTAGCCTGTCTACAAAAAGGCTTAATCTCTAAGTTTAGGCTATTTAGGCCTAACGTAGTTATTGCAACCACATTTTACAGAAAAGGTCAGATTTTGAAATATATTTTGTACCTGGAATTAGGCACTTAAATTCGCCTCGGTTACAAAGCAAAAAGGATTATCCTAGAATTTAGACCTAAGTAGTTATTTCAACACATTTTTACAGAGAGGAGGTTCCGTTAGTTCGTATCTGTAAGTGAGTGACGGGTTAGTGCTTGTGTTCCTTCCTTCGTGATGGATTGTCAATGTACATAGATAATAATATAATAATAATAATAATAATAATAATAATAAACCCACGCAGATTCATCCTTAATATAGATTTAACATCGAGTGAGATCAGAAGCAAACTTCAAAGTGAGATAAGTTTGTTTCAGAAAGAAACGTGAAAGCAAAGATTGGTGTAATTTTAATCTGTAGCAAATGAATCTGTCTCCCCTCCTATATCGCACATAAACATAAATTAAAATCTCTAAATATTAAGTTTAAATATATTGGTATGATAGCCATATAAAAGGATTAGAAGGAAAAATAATACCATATGTAATAATAACTGACTGGAATAGCTCAACCGTTAAATATTTATTATTATTATTATTATTATTATTATTATTATTATTATTATTATTATTATTATTATTATTATTATTATTATTATTATTATTATTATTATTATTATTATTAATGAAGTTGCCTAATCCATTTAAGGATACAATTCCTAGTAGAACCCAATTCCTCTAGTAAGAATACACCTTTAAAATTGCAACCAACATTCAGGGTACTAAATTAATCAATCGATTTGCAGACGAGTGTAACGTACCTTCCAACCTTTAATAAACAAAATATTATCAACCCAACTATGGAATATTTTTGTCTAGAAACAAACAGCAGTATTTCCCACTAAATCTTGACTCTTTCTAACATGCAGGCTTTCGTCAATAGAGATTGAATCACGAACGTGTCCTCTTAGTGGCATGAACTAGTTATCGAACCCCCAAGAGTATTTTTGTGTCAACAATTCTTCTTTCGTAAATGTCTTAAGGACCTTGCTCCTTTAAACCCATGGAATATAGACTCGTTGCCGCAAATGGGACAAAACATTTTGCAAAAAAACGATATTATTGTTGGCAATCCAAAAAGTGATTGTTGGCAGTGATTGTAAGTCGGGGAGTGAATTTCTTATCGGATCAATTAGGAAACATGTTAAAGTAAAATTAGTGTTGTTTAAGGTGCATCTAATTGATATATATATATATATATATAGATATATATAATATGGTATATTGAGTTATATAGCTATGATAGTACGTATATAAGATTAATAGTATATATAATATATATGATATAATATTATATAGCTATATAAGTATATATATATGTATATTTATATAGTAATATAATATATATCATCATTATATTGATATATGTATATATTCTATATATATGTTTATATTTCTTTATAATATATTATACTATTATATATAGTAGTATAGTTATTATAATTATATACTATATACTAATATATATAATAATATTATTATATATCTATATATATAGATATATGTATAATATAATACTGGATCGGACTGCATAGGACGCAATGAAAACAGATGGGAAAGCAAGTGAAAATAATTATTAATCAGAGGAGATGATTGAGAAGAGGGCTGAAAAGATCAGTGGGCCTTGTAATCACAACGATGCCAAGTCTTACAATTGTACATTGTAATTTTTTTTACTTTTTCTACATGCCCTGTAACAAACTTTTTTCAAGACTTGTAGCTACATGTAAAAATTTACAAAAGTTTAGGACCAAAATTACCAACGTTGGCAACATTGGAATTAGGTCTGTCTTTGGTGTATTTTTGTAGCTTACGAGGTTCTGAAGTATAAGATAGAATTTATATTTTGATTTGCTATAAGTAATTTTCTTATTGTTTTTCGTACATATTTAAGCCTTAAATTTCAATAAAAATATAAAAACCTACGAAAATTAAAACAAATAAGGCTTCATTCAATACTGGTCAAAAATTTGTTTCAGAATATCCGATATCATTATTATTTTTTTGGATGGTCTCGATTTTTCATGATTATTAAGCGATTTGATTTTTGTAGACCAAAACATGTACTTAATATAGATTTTTAAAATAAATAATTTATAATACAGTACTCAAAATAAAATTAAAAAAGAAAAATTATCTAAGAAATACAGAAAATTACAATAAAAAAAAAAGTTTTATTGTATAGTAAGTGCACTTGCTGTAAAAAAATTCTACCCACCTTACCTTATGAATTTGTACCAATATGCTCAGGGTTTTTTATAGCTTTCGGGCTCGTCTGTTTCTTGTAGACAATCCTTATACAAGTTTAGAAATTTGTGTTATACTGGCAAGTACGTGGCTGACTTAACAGAGCCTAATGATTTTATACTTGTAAGCTACAATTTTCAAGTTTGCCATATTAGTGATGTTACAGAAAATATACAAGTGTAAAAAAATCTCTACAATCTGTAGGATTTGTAACCGTTGTGTTACAGGCCCCAGGAGGGGGTTTTCAGAAAGCTTCAAGTGGCTTTCCTTCTGAGGAAGCGAGAGTATGCGCTGAATGTTGTTTATCAAAAACCAGTGGAGATAAATGTAATCAAAATTTGAAGAAAACATTTTAAAATGTTTTTCACTAAAAATTTTGAAATTAGAATTATAAATAAAACCAAATTCAATATTGACACAGATTCATAATGCAGAAGGCTCCTAAATTTCGATTGATCTTGTAGTTACTTTCAGACAAGATAAAATGGAAAATTCCCCCCCGCAAGAAAATAATCTTAGACGCAACAAAATTGTGGGATCTCTTTTGAGAAAAAAAATAGAATTGGAAATTACAAATTACACTATACAATCTACTTTAAGTAACTCTGGCAATATAAAGAATGGGTATTTCGGTGCAATTAATGCAAATGAAGATTCCAGGGGGAGGGGAACCTTCTTTAACCATATTTTTTTTCCTTTCCATAGCAATGTAGGATAGTAAAGGAGTTATAAAGGAATACTTTTCCTGGCAGTGATATATATATACTATATTATATTATATATAATATCTATATATATAGTATATATATATATAATATATATTGATTATTATTATATATATATTATACTATTATATAGTAAGAGTATATAATATGATCGGGTTGTCGAATATATTTATGATTATATATATCTAGTTATGTATATATTATAGTGTAATATATATAGTATGTGTATATAAGTATAATATATATACTATATATATATATATATATAAGTAATATATATAATGTATATTATATATATATTATATATATATAATGATATTAGGGATGTAGCCCGATAGTATCGGTAATCGGTAAGTCCGTGTATCGTGCCATTGTCTTTGGTAATCGGTATCCGGGGTATCGGTAAAATGGCGATATCTGCCCGATACTTCTTACTTTTTTTGGGTTTGAAAAATTAATGAGAAACCTTTAGAGTAAATAATAAAGTCTAGTTTCGATATATAGTATAGCTAGTTTTTAGATTGTTTTTTTTTCGACTCGCTTTAAACGTTAGAGTTACCGCGCTCTCTCCATACTTGCGTGTTCGCGCAGGCATTTACTTATTTGAGGATGATTAATCATAATTTTTATAACCAAAAGATTTTTTTAAAAAGCTTTTTTCCCCAACTTTTTTAGTTGATCAATTAATTTTTTTTTCTTTTTTTGTACGCAATTTCGTGAGTGTGTGTGAGTGCGCTGAGTGTTTTTAAACTTTCTGGATTACTCATATTTTAGATATTTACTGTAAATAGGGTTTTAAGCGTTTTAAAATATCAAGTTTTAACATGGTGGCCTTTGCGTGCGAATAATTTTTTCCTCATTTCTCCTTTGGTTTTTTGTCTGTTTGTTTCTGTTCTTTTTTTTCTTTTTTTATTTTTTTTCGTTTTTTTTTTTTTTTTGAGGTGGAGTATGTGCCTATGTAAACACTAATACTCCTGTAATAACACGTCTCGCGAATCTCGAATTTCCTAACTCGAAGTTCTGTGGTGAAAAATCTTTCTCGCGTCTAATACACATTAATCTGTGCGTCTTCTATTACTGGGACGTTATGTGTCTAATCTTAGACAGCTATTTTCAGTCATTTTTGATTAACTTTTACTGACTTCTCAGCGAAACTGTCATATCTTCTCATCCAATACTGAGGTCCTCTATTTAGGGGAATTTCAATGTACACAACTATTGTATGGATGGGTTTCCTCTCATACTGATTAAGGTGGTAAGGAAGCCCGAATTACTGTCAGTATTCTCAACCGATCTGGAGAACTAATTACTTCTTAGACCATCTGGAATCTCATTCCTTAACTTCGATCGCCAGTACGACTTTCGGCAGAGGAGGTCTACTGCGATATATCTTTCCCATTTAAGCAAATTTCTGGTTTTTTCCGCCTCGAACTACGGGAGACTGCGTGGCTGGCGTTTTTTGACATATTCAAAGTATCGAACCGGGTAATGGTAGAGCGTCCACTGCTCTCAAGCTCCCTCCATTTGGTTTCCTTCTTCTTCTTTGCTTACTTATGTCTAGCTTCCTTTTAAGTCGCTCAATATTGGCTGTTGTTGATGGGGGCGACTTCTTCATTCTTTTCAGTCAATAGTGGTCGTTCTCAGGGTTCTTGTAATTATCTAACTACTTTATTCTGCTTTCATTAATATATCTTCTCACCTGCACATCTAACTCTATCCACGTATATTCCTAATACTCGACACTATTCTCAATCTCATTTCAAATCTGATCTTTCTTTTGCGTTTAGAATTGCCTCTCGTTCTAATCTTTCCGATTCTATTCTCGCTGATTCTTGATAGAATTTCAGGGTGGGGTCGTCTCAACCTTGTGAAATTTTAGTTTTTAAAAGCCGAACTCGTACACAAATTGCCCCCTATTTTGAAGAACCCTAACTTTTCCTAATCTCTTTCGACGGTTCTTCGTCTCTCCTGTTGACAATATAAAAATCCTTGGCCCTAACATAAACAAAAAATGTCTTGGAATCCTCACATCACAACGGTTTGCTAGGGCGGCCTCAAGGAAACTGGGAGTCTTGTTTAGACTGCGAGACTTTTTTCCTCTTCTCAAGTTACTTCCAGCTATACAAAGGTTTCATCCGCCCTTTTTGGAGTACTTGCTGCGTCATATCTGGGGGTTGGGCTCTGGTTTCATTCCGGCTTTTGGATAGGGTGAGTCAAAGGTCAAAGGCCAAAAGGGCTATAAACTATCCTGTACTTTCTAGTTCACATTGACTCCTCTATCTTTGCGGCGCGATGTTGGGGCTTATCTCTTTTCCTATAGGTACATGTAGCGCCAGTACTCGAGGGAACTATCCACTCGCGTACCACCCTTTACGACGCCCTCGTAGGCACAAGGGGTGCTGGTCGGCACATGAGTTTGTATTGATATTTTTAACTCAAGACTAGTTCCGCTGCGGTGCTTCCTTCTTTCCTGGCATCTCTGTTCTGTGGAATTCCTCTTCATCTTGTGTGTTCCTACTGAACTAATCTCCCTTACTTTAAAATCTGCGTCTGTGCCATGCTCGTAATTTTCGGTGACAACTGTAAAAAAAAATAAAATAGAATAAAAGGTTCTAATAAGGAATTTATTAAGCTAGACTGAAGACCCACCAATGAATGGCATCTCCGACCGGTGAAGACTTCTAGAATGCCCATTTAAATAGCATAACCGACGGAGCTTGCTCGCGTGACAAAAAAAGATTAACAGAAATGATATTGCGACCCCTGCAGAAACGACTATAGTGACGATGGGGCTTTTCCAGGCAAACTAAACGAATACTGAAGATGAAGAGGTTGTGATATGTTAAACTTGATAGTTCATGTCGAAGATTGCATTGACATTACTTCATGCTGTCAGAGGAAATCACCCAATGGAACCCATAAGGAAAAAAACTGAAGAGACTAAGTCATCGGGAGCAAAGATAATTCCAAATTTGCAATCTGGTGAAGAGGGATTTGAGCGCTCACACGAAAACATGGAGATGCTGCCGACAGAAGAGAATCCTTTCATGTGTGGGCCATGAAAATGGGCCAGGTATTCCATATTATCAAAGTGCTTTGCGACACTCACATCTACACTCATCATCTAGGCAGAGTGAAATATGATTAGATGTAGGTGGCCAGTAAACACCCGCAAAGAGAGAGCGAGAGCCAGATAACACTAAGTGAGGAGCTTAATGGTTGCTTTGCATCACAATTTGGAGAATTTTTGAATTTGGAGTATTAATGATATCTAACTTATAAAGGAGTATATTAATTATTATGATAGAGGGTCCTAGAGATGTGAGTTTTTTATATTATTGTGCTTTTCTAGAATGATATACGGGGTCTGCTTCTTCACATTATGTTTTATTTCTTTATATTATAGCTTACTTAAAAAATCATCTCTTGATAAATTGTGTAGATACAGGTTAAGAATAAAAGACAAGAATCACTATATACTGAGAGAGAGGTGGAGCTGAAATAGAATATTTTTTGAATCAACACAGAAGCATAGAAACGGATGAATATCATAGTGTTGCATTTATTATTCACTTAAAAGATAATTATTTTAATTTTATAAAATAGGAATTATCACTTGGGCACTACCAATATGAAATATAGAAATGACTAACCGTACTGGTGTATCAATGTAAGTGCGAATAGCAATCCGTGAGTTGCCCTAGCGACGAAATCAAAGTTTATATCTTAGTTACTGGGGTATGTTATTATATTAATTAAAGTATCGGTAAGATCGATGGCACCGAAAAATGGAGGAGTCGATGCGGTATCTTATGCCTCTATTTTCTGTAAACGGTACAGTCCCTAAATATATATATAGTATCTATATATAGTATGAGTAGTGTGTATATATCGTAACGTGAGAGAGAGTATAAGTAGTAGTATATACAGTATAAATATATATATATATATATATATATTATATATATATTATATATATATATATATATATGAGTTTTTTATATATATTATATAGTATATATATATATAATATTACTATATATATATATATAGTATATAGTAAGGTATTATATAGTCAGGGATTTTCGAATTTTGAGAGTCAATGACGGAGACATTGAAGCATTCGTTCGCGAACGAAATTTCAAGAATCGGAAGGTTTTGATTGAATAGAGACTCTTTTAGGTGTATTTTTTGTTTTTTGGTTTTTAAAGGAAAACTCAATATTTCTTGTAGCCTTTAAGAATTATAAAAGCAATTAAGGTACTGAACACATAAAAATAGGCAGGCGGATTGCAATTAGTTCCAATTAGCAGACCATTTCAGGTCTAGGGAAATAACTTCCCCTGGTTTTTATATAACATTTACTACTATATTCAAATTGGGCAAATATTCGAACTAAAATAATGTAAAACTGTTTTATGTGTTGTTATTAAATATTAAATTGATTCTCTATACTGGACAATAAAAAATTAATGAATGAATTATTATTTGAGATGCAACCGATTCCATTTTTGGGTTATAGATATATATATATATATATATATAATATATCTATAATATATATATATATATACTTATATATATAAATATATATTATATAGTTATATATATATATATATATTTATATATATATATATATATATTATATATATATATATAATAATATATATATATATATATTATATATTATATATATTATATATATATTATATATAACACCAGGGTAATTTTCTGATTGCAGTTTATATTCCACCATTATCCGATTTCGCAAATCATATCAGTTTCCACTGGAGTTTGTAACCAATGAGCTTAGATGGCCCCATAAGGAAATAATCCAGGAGGTTTTAGGTTCGGTGGATCGAGCAGGTTCATGGTGAGGTCCACTCGAACCAAAATCCATCAGCGATTCTCGTATTCTAGAGTTAGAATCTACGAGCAAGTCACACAAAAAAATGCGCTGGCGCAGCCATCGTGCAAGTTAAACCGACATTGCATTTCTTGTTGCAAATGGTACATTCTACATATTTCTACCAGGAAGACTTACCGGGGAGATGTATTGCAACTAGGGTTGAACACTTGCGACCTCAGTTTCTGGAGGATGTACCAATGGCCAAGCAGAAAATGCAACGTGGTTCTGCACGATGGTGCAAGATTCTCTATGCACTTTTTGTGTATTGCTCGGAGATTTCTAACGCTAACTACGGAGATCCGCTGGATTGTCGCGAGTGACCTCACCCATGGCCTGCTGATCCCCGAAAAAAAAACCTGATATAATTTCTATGGGGAAACTAAGGATATACTCTGCGAAAGTCGGTAATTGGTGGGTGTTACCTCAATCAGAAACGACTCTAGGTTGTTTTTAAGAACATTCGGCGAGTAAATGGAGACTGAATTCGTGCATCTTAGCTGCAAGGTGGTTCATTTCAACAGTTTCTTGTAGATTAAGAAAGTTTACATGTAATGTTTGGTAATAAATATCTTGTTATTGTCGTAACTTTTGTTCCCTCTGTATCTCCGAAACAAAGTGTTTTCAATATTTTTAAAGTTGACAAAAATATTCCTTAGAATTTATCTCAATTTTACACTAACCATGGCTTGTATATATAATATATAGATATATTATATATTATATGTAATATATAGTATGATATATATATATATAAGTAATATATACTTAGTATTATATATATATATGCCTATGATATAATATAATATATATATTATATAATGAGTATATATTATTATATGTAATATTATTATATTCGATGGTAATTGTGGAGATTTTCTGTGCACTCTGTACGTCATGTAAAATCCTGTATTAAAATTTAACATTTAATTTACAAAATAGTATAAAGAAAATTTATTTGAATTTTTTCTCTCAAAATGTCATATTCTTCAAGTTTTTAAGAAAAAAGAAATTAAAAATACAATGTTCCGAAATTTGAACCAGGCTTTATTTCTTGTTTTGATAAGGATTATTGTTAATAGTCTGATTTTCATTAATTTTTTTATTTAGCCTTACGATAAAATGCAAATAAACAAGATTAAAGAATTTGCGAATAAAATGTATATATTATTAAACATGCATTTGTATCGTATGTATTAAATATATATATATATATATATATATATAATTATTATATATATTATATATATAGTCATATATATATATATTGTATAATTATATATATTATACTATAATATTATACATAATATACATTAACACAGGTTAGGTTAATCTGTTTACGCGCAACGTATATCCATCTAGGTTAGGTATAGACCTACCGGCATCGACGATCCAAATTGTGGTTCTAGGGTCTCCGATCCGTTTAGTGACCCTACTAGTTCAGTAATGAAAGTTTTTGCTTATGTATACAATATAGTAAAAGTCTGTTGATAATAAAATATTAATATAACCTGAAGCTCGGCAGGACTGTAAATGATCGAGACCTAACCTATTGGAGTGTTGTGATGATGCCGTAGGCTCTAAACGTCACCTAAAGGATCTACGTGCAAGTAAAGAGTTGACCTAGACATACACAGATGTTTGCCTTTATATATATAAGGTATATATATTAAATATATAATAATCTATATAATATATATATATATAATATATAGTATAATTAGTAGTATAATATAATAATATTATATATACATATAGATATATATATATATTTGTATATGCATATTATTTTAATTTAGTAGTATTTTTTTATTTGTTATTAACTTTAATAAAATATTGTTATTACTAATTATTTATTTTCATTTGCATTTTATTTACGTACACTATGTCTATAAAATCGATTTTTGATATTCGTGAAAATAACTAGTATATCGAGAGAAAATAATAATGATATCGATGTATCGTAATCTGAAACACATTTTGACAGTGTTTCTCTTCTTCAATCGCCTTCACGAACGAATAAGCTATGTAATTAATGTTAAGATTTTCGTAGAGCTATTTTTTATCTTTCATTGAATATAACTTTAAAATGGTCTGAAATCAGTGAAGGAATGACTTCAAATAAGATTGTTTTTGATAAAGAGTTTTTGTAATTAAAATGTTTATATATTTTTAATACAGTATTTAATAACTCAGAGTGCACGGACTCCACAGCTTAACCATATTCATTATGTATGTATAGTATAAGTATATTATATATATATAGTATATATATATTTATATATTAGTATTATATATATTATACTTATATATATATTAATGAATATATATTATAGTATATACTATGATAATAATATTTATAATAATATGTATATATATATATATATAGGCGTAGTATATAATATATATTATATATATATATAATATATAATATATATGAGTATATATATATATATAGTAGTAAGTATATATATATATATGATAGTACTATAATACGTATAGTATATGACATAATATACAGTATATATATATTGGGCAAGAAAGCTGCTTCCGTATAATCAAGCAGTAAAACATATTTCGCCACTAAAAATATAAGCTTTTAGAGGCTCTGCTGTCTCTTTACACAACACGCATATATACTATGTATATATAATAGTATATGTATATATAATATATATATATATAGTATATATATATATATAGTATATATATATATATATATATTATATAGTTATAATATAATATCATATATATATATATAATATATCTAATATATATCTATATAGTATTATATATATAATTATATATTATATAGTTATATATATATATATATTATTATATATAATATATATATATATATATATTTATTTATATAATAGCTCAGTGGTAAAAGGTAGTAAAATTAATATAGATATATAGTAGTATATATATATAATATATTATATATATATAATATATATAATAATATAGTATATACTTATATATATATACTATATATATATATTTATATATAATATATATATATATATATATATATATATATGTATAGCCTAGATATATATTATATATAGTAATATATATATATTATATATATATTATATATGTACATATATATATATATGGTTACTTGAAGTACTATACTATATATATTATATATAAGTATATTGGTATATTATAATATATAATATATAGATATTAACTATAGTTATAATGATAAGTTGAATTACTCGAAGATAAACCATCATAATCGTTTTTCTTAACATTTATTTCACATACGATTATTATATATTATTATTATTATTTTCTTATTAGTTATTATTATTAATGTATTATTATTATTATATTGATTATCTATTATTATTGATCTATTATTGATTAAACTATTCATTATTAGTTAATGTAATAACAGGATGCCAAAGATACATCGAATCTTTAAGTAAAATTAAAAGATGATGAGATTTTATTTTATATCTATATATATATATATATATAATTATATATATATATATAGGTATATATATATGATTAATAGTAATACGTTACTCAGATATTATAGTATATATATACCTATATATAAGTAGTATTATATAATAAATATTAGTATATATACAAGTATACAATAATAAGTATATTTACTTGAGATAAGCGAACATTCTGTTTCTTTCACAATTACTTACATATTATTAGTTATGATTATGATTATTGACAAATGCAAAAATACTTTCATTCTTTTAATATGAAAAAAATAACTATATATATATATAATACATAGTATATATATAGTATATATGGGATATATATACCTAGTATGATTATATATGTATAGATAGTAATACGTAGGTGAGAAGCAAGGTGTATAGTATGTATTTTATTATTATATAGTATATAATAGTATGTACCTTAAAAGTCGTAAAAAAATTTGAAACAAAAGAAAAAGAAAGAGGAATTGATCTATATGACTATATAGAGTATATATATATATATCTTAGTATATATATGTATTATATAGTATATATATAGTTAGTGATTTCAATAGTGCGATATTATAAATATTAATATAGTATATATATAAGTGATATAGTTAGTTATATTTATTCATCCATTGGGAGTGTCAAAAGTCCATGCGAGAACTCTAAAATATTGACATTAAAGCAGATACCCCTTGGCTCCCCCGATGGCCTGAGCTCTGCAAAATTGGAATATATTATATAATATAGTAATATCAATATAGGGATGAATATATAATATTATGGTATAGTAAAAATGTCGTATGTAGTAAATAATACTGAAGTATAATAGCGTGATATATTACCAATGGTAAGTATAATAGTATATATCTTATTATATATATTATAGCTATATAGTAATATATATATATATATAATACTATAATATATATATATACTATATATATATATATATTATATATAGCCTCTAAAAAATGATCTTTTTATGTACGGTTATTTTTACCGAACATTGTCAGTTCAGTTAAAAATAGACCGTACATAAAAAGAACTGTTTAAACTTTGACTTTTATTTGTAGAAAGATGAGCTCATTTTACCGGACATTTATAGAACACAGATCAGAAAATGCGAGCCAAAACCTGTTTACCGGACATACTAAAATAAACAGTACGATAACCGGGCTTCTATAGCTGGATATACCGGACAGAATAGCCAAATGATGCCATAACTGTGCGGATAACACACACGCACCACGACACAATCACACACATACACACACATGCACACACCACACACACATATATATAGATATAGGTATATAGTATATATAGTTTATATATATATGTATCTTATTATATAATATATATATATCTATAATATACTATTACGTTAGAGTATATATAATGTATATAGTATATCGCAGGTATATGGTCAGGCGTTTAGTATCGACTCGCGTCATATATTTATCTTCAAAACTATTAATGGCTCAGTAAAACTCCGGAATACATTATGGTGGAAATGCTGTCCAATTTAGTACGGAAAATGTAAAAAAAAATAAAAAAAACAGAAAAAAAAAAAAAAAAAAAAGATCTCAAAACTGAACATACTACAGCGAATGAATACATTTTTTGAGATCGGGAAATTTCAGCATAAGAAAGGTAAAAAAATAAAGAAATAGAAATTTATACAAACCTTTTATAGTAATATTTGTAGAAGGCCTATTTAGAGACCTTTTATTTGTTTCTCGTTAAAATAAAAAGACTTTCTATTAAAATAAATAGACTTTCTATCAATTTTGCTTTTTTTTTTTAACTATAGAATACCCCAAGGTATAGTCCGACTCGATGGCAGGAGGTCGGGTCTCTCGGCCTCCGGAGGAACTAACGGGGTAGGACTTTAATGTCCCCCCGACTCGGGGAGGGTTCCTGCCGGCACCACCCGCTCTTTGGTATTTTCGGGTGTCGCGGGGGTTCCTGCCGCCCCCCCCCTACGGGGTTATGAGGAAAACGTGCCCCCCCTAATGTATTCCCCGTCGCCCTCGAGCCCCCTAGTAGTGCCGGTAAGAAGATTTTCCTTATGTGAAATTGTTCCAGGATTTCCCCAAATGTATTCCATGTTCGCGTAGCTTCTTGTAGTTTTGAGATATAATTTTTTTTTTTTTCTTTTTTTTTTTTTTTTTACATTTTCCGTACTAAAATTGGACCAGCATTCCACCAATCGTCTTCCGTTTTACTGTTAGCATAATTAGTTGTTTGAGATACTATGTACTGGATGATCTAAACGCCTGGCCTATATATCATATACTAGTGGCCAGCATTCCGTCCGAAAGGCCAGGCATGTAACTAGAAAACTATAACATCTACAGGGAAAATAAATAAATTTTTGATTTCAGCCAAGTAATTTCATCGAAGAAAACTTAAAAAAAACAATTTTTTTTATTCTAATCTTTATTTAATAACTCCCTAAATATTAGTAAAATCTTACCTGAAATAGTGCACGCTCTGATTGGCCTTGAAACCTGCATTAGTCGTCTCGGAGAGCTAAAGTTGCCAAAATACCATTTTTTTTACGCTTTGGAAGAAAATATTATTTTTTTCTTTTTAATATCCTTTTTAGGGGGTTCGAGAACGACGGAGGGACAGAGGGGGACGAAAGTCGCCCCACCGTCCCCCGTAATCGAGAAACCCGCCGGACTCTCATCGCATCGTTGCTTCGGTTTACCCGGGGGTATTTCGTTAGTTTAAAAAAAAAAAAATTCACATTTGGCATCTTTTGCGTGGCTTCACGTCGGACTACTAGAGCTTCTTCGTTTTGTCAAAAAAATAATTTTTCGCCAATTTTAGCAAGTTTTAATTTTTCAACAAAGCAATTTTATTTAGATAAATTTTTAATTTCCGAGGTAAAAAATGTCTCCTGAATTAATATAAATGGAGATTTTATTTGTTGTAGCGTGTTATAGTCTTTTTCTAGTTTACTAATGCTGGCCTTTTCGGATGCTTGACCTATATCATTACTATATATATAGTAATATTATATATATAATATATATTATATATATATATATATATATATTGCTATATTAATATAATATTAGTAATATATATATATAGTACTATAAATATATATATTTATAGTATAATATATATATAATAGTATATATATATATAAGATAGTATATATAGGCTTTTAAGGTACCTGGTGTCTGTAAGACGGTGTAACTGTAAACTGAAGAGCAGAAGCGCCTATGTCGACGGAGGAGGTGTGGTCACGCCAAATTTCATACCCGCTAGCCAAATTACCAGATGAGGCAAGACGCAGGCTTTTAAAGTGAGGAATTACTTTAAATTCAGCAGGAAAACGACAGAAGATGGAAGATAAGTTCCACAGAACAGAGGATGGCAGGAAGAACGGCACGCCGCAGCGAACTAGGCCTGGAGTTACAATATCGTACACAAAACTCGTGCGCGAGACACTGCACCCTTGTGTACGCAGGGCGTCCGCAAAGGTAGTGGTAACCGAAAGTGGTAATTTCGATCGAACAACTGCCGCAAAAAGAGCAGAAAAAAAAGAGATGAAGCTCATTAAAGTATACAAAGAATTTTAATTTGACTAGTTAATAAAACTAAATTTTATTGTACTCTTTTAAAGAAATAAATGCTTTCATATTTTTAATTTCGTTTACTTAATATAGAGTATCATATGTTATTATGTTTTAGTACATTTAAGAATCAGATCTTATCATGCCAAAATCATTATGACAGTGGTAAATAGTCCCTTAAAAGTATGTTTTCTTTAAAAATATTAAAAAGAGCCAGTTATACATTATACTTATAGGCCTATATATTTTTTTTTATATATAAATATTTGCAATCATCGTTTTTGTTTTTGATTTGATAATGTCAAATTAAATTAAATGTTAAATTTTCTAATTTCAAGCAAAATAAATAATTATTTTGACGAACTAATTACTTTTAAATTAAAATTTTCTATAAAAATAAATACAAATTGGCAACTGCCGACACCTTTGAGATGAAGTATGAGAGCTTTTAGCAAGCAGTTTTTCTGTGCCATATTACGTGTCTATCTTGAGAAAGTTAAAAATTATTTTTTTGTCATTGACTCATTTTATATATCACGTTCATACACTCGTGTATAGGTGACGCTTTGCATAAAGTTGGGGAACATGTCAGTGACTGTAAAATTTTTCCTTGATTGACTGAACAAATTTAAATATAATTGCAAGGCAATTAATTAACACACCAAATGAACTGATATGATCACCCTTCACCCCTTAGTTGTGATGAATTGAATTTGACCAGACTTCTTTTCCTTAAACTTTGCATCAATTGGTTACTTTTCTTTCCAGTGACAAATATGCAAGTTATGGAATGTGTAATTAAACTTTATCATTACATCCTTGAAATGAAATAATAATATAAAATTAAATTATAAAATAGGGAAATGAATAGAGAACGATAACATGGTGAGTTATTGAATCGGTATGGTTGGTCACCGCGGGAGCGGTCGCTGCAATATGTCCTGTCGTGTCGGTGTCGTCCCGATTTTTATGAAAATGAGGCACAGGATAAGTTACTCTAACAGACAAATAATGAATAAAGAATGAGTGAAGAAGCAGAGAAATGGCGCGCGCCTCTCCTGATGAAAAAAAGTTACAGCCCTCAAAGTTGAAAAACCCCATAGGATTTGTTATTAAGAAAAAAAAAAAAAAAAAAAAATTTTTTTGAAAATCACAGGATATACTGCAGGGTTCACACTGAGATTAAAAAAAACAAACATGGCAGTCTATTTAGGAAAAAAAAGTTACAGCCTCTGAAAGTTAAGAAATTTTCCCGTAGACTTTCTTATAATTAAAATTAGTGGGCTCATGCTCGTTTTAGGGCCTTCCTAGTTAGGTTATGAAAAGATTTGTTAATTCTACTAGATTTTCTCTGTGTCATGCCTATCAAAACTTATTTATAACCTGACTTAGAAGGGCCTGAAATGAGACATAACCTGGATCGATCAATATTGAAAAGTACAATTGAATTTTTAAGAACTTAGACAAAACTGTACACTTTTTTCCTAAAGAGAGCTGATTTTCATTTTAGCTATTCTTCATTATTATTTTTTTTAAGTATATCCTGTGATTTTGCATAAAAAATAATCGGGGGTGACATCCCTCTGGGTAACAATTACCCGAATGGCATTTTTAAATCATATAAAATTTCAAAATATGATTTGATAATATATATAATATATAATATATATAGTATATATATAATTATATGTATAATATAAATATAATATATAAATACAAATGATCTATATATATATATATAAATATAGTTTATATATATATTCGCCAGCATTTTCTAATTAGTCAATCATTAAGGATCTTTAAAACTGTTAATCTCAGTAAAAAGGAATACATTTTTGGAATCAGCGTAAAATTTTAGTTATGAAAATTATTATTTAGTTAATATAATGTAAAAAATAATTAATATGTTGTGTGTTAAGTTGGTATAATTCTACAAAACATCTGGCATCTCTAAAAACTTCATTCTCAACCCTCTAACTATCGCTAAATCTCTCTAACTTTGTGCACAAATTATATATATCTATATATATATATATATATATATATATATCTAATATTATATATATATATATATTATATTATATATATATATATTATATAATACTATATATGGCACACTAGGGGTTTGAGCCGACGAAAAAAATTAGGGGGGACGTTTTCCATACCCCGTAGGGAGGGCGAGGAACCCCGCGGACCCAATAATTCGCCAAGGAGCAAAGGGTTCCGAAGGCTCCCCGAAGGGGGGGGGGTCAACAATCCTAACCCGCTCATTCCCCGAAGGCGCGCCGAGAGCTCGCAACTCCTGGCATCTCTGCGGTCAACTCCTGGGCATTCTCTTCAGTTTTAAACACCACCCAACAGTAAAGTAAAATAAGTTTAAAATTGCTATTCTACATTTTAATCATCTGACAGTCTTTAAAACTAATTTTTACAAAAGGTTTGCCTGGGGCAGTTGATTCGATTTTCATCGCTGCTCTGAAATAATGCAGTTGTGTCTTTACTATAGCATTAATAGTTTTTAAAAGATACATATGACGGCTTGAGACCCCTGACCCCTACTGGAAAAAAGTGAGTCGATCCTGCAGAATTTTCTACTGTTTATTTTTCTTCTAACAAACTGGAGAGTTTTGTCGCATATATATTATATAGTATGAGAGAGAGTATATATATATATATATATATATTAATATATATATATATAGTATATAGTATATATCTATATATATATAGTTATCTATAATATTCTTTATATGCCTATTTATAAGTGGTTGACTGCGTTAGAGCCAAAATCAATAATTAATGTATCGTTTATTCAATATTTAGGTATAAAGTACATTAAACTTTGGGTAACCTACCTAAGCTAACCCTACACCTAAACCTAACTTAAGAAAATTAACCTAACCTAATATTAACGGATTCAACCACTTTCCCCCATTAATAGGTATACTATCTATATCTAAATATATATTATATTAGTATATAATATATATTAAGTAGTATAATATATATATATATATATTATTATATATATATAGTATTTATATATATATATATATGCGTAATAATGAGTCAGGGATCGGCATGAAAAAATATCACTGTTTGTTTTTTCTTAAAAAAATAATTTTTTCCATTTTTTTTTTTTTTTTTTTTTTTTTTTTTTTGGGTATTTTAAGTCCCTTAAGTTAAATTGAAAAAAAAAAATTAAAATAATAATATATAGCCTAGGCTACTATGTTCAATTTCTAACACTAATGCAACAAAGGATCATGGTTCAAACAGGTTTTCCTTTTATTTCTGATGTAACATCAATATTACAAATAATACTCGGGTCACAATCTAATAATTAGATTATAATCTATTAATATATTCTAATAATTAATAATTAATCTAATAATTTAATAATTAATTGTGTTCGGTGTTACTATTAAGTATTAATCAACCCCTTATTCACCATTAAAAGTATCCTTTTCAATATCGATAATTTTTATATATATTATAAATTTTTATATATTTTTTGCAATTTTTTCCAACAAACTATTGGGGATGTAACCTTAAGTCTGTAACACTCTTTAAGTCTTTAGTGTTGCTGTTTTCACATTGTGTCATAGACTACATGCCCTATTTAACGATTTTCGATTTACCATAGGTTGACTAAATCACTTAAACACTAATTGACTATATTGTTGAACTTAAAAAAAAAGTTTGTTTTAAATTTAATTTTGTTATTTTACAAATCAAAAAATCAAATGTTTTTTTTTTCTAAAAAAAGAAAAAATCAAAAAAATTTACCAATGGTAGTAGTGCAGAGGGATGTCACCCACAATTTTTTTATAAAAATCGGGGATATAAAAAACAATAAATGAAGAATGAAAAAAATTGTCACTCTTTAGGAAAAGAAAGTTACAGCCTCTCAAAGTTCTTTAAAATCCCATAGGATTTCTTATAAATATACAAATTTAATAAAAGTATATTAATATATATATATATATATATATATACTATAATATATATATAATTATATTATATATTATATATAAGTATATAATATATATAATAAATATATATATTATATATTATATATATAGATAATTATATATATATATTATATATAACTTATAAAAATAATAATGAAGTCTTAAAAAAAAACGAAAAAAACTGATTTAAGACTGTTAGGAAAAAAAGTCTAGAGCCTCTCAAGTGAAGTAAAAAATTGCCAAATAAAGGCTTCTTATACAAATGAATTAGTGGGGCCTCATGCCTCGTTTTAGGCGCCCATCCTATGTTCAGGTTGATGAATAAAATTGGTAATTCTAACAGTAGAGTTTTTCCCTTCGTGTGTATACCCTGAGACGAAAACTTATCATTACCATGAGACTAGAGGGCCTGAATGAACTAAACTTGAATGATGAAAGAAATAAATCTATGGGAGTTTTAACAAACTTTGAGAGGCTGTAAACTTTTTTCCTAAAGAGGGCGATGATTTTTGTTTTCATTATTTCCATTATTTTTTTTTTTTAGAAATTTATCTGTGATTTTTTCCATGAAAAAAATGCGGGGGGGTGACACTCCCTCTGGCATATAGTTAGTATATATAGTATATAAGTATATATATATATAATATATAGATATATATAATATATAATATTATATATCATATATATATGTAATATATATATATATAACTATATATATATATATATATTATATGATATATATATATTAATATATATAGTATATATAATATTAGTATAGATATATATATACGCATATATATATATATATC
>JABUQX010111039.1:0-21884 GCA_015478945.1 Trachelipus rathkii
TTGCGGATTCTTTTTCAGTAGCAGAAATGCTCAGGTTCCCAAAACTTAACGAGAAAGTAATGGATGTCGTAACTCAGTTGCTGAGAACCAGGCTTCCTCCCACTAATTCAATGGTAAATGTCGGCTCTCTTCCTCAAATATTTTATTATTTTTATTATTATTATTTTATTATTATTATTATTATTATTATTATTATTATTATTATTGTTGTCTCCATACTATTTAATTTGTATATATGGATGGAATGATGAAAAAATTAACGGAAGAGGGTGGCAAGGGATGGCGTTAGACTGATAGAGAATGGAAGAGAGTGGAGGGTGCCCTGCTATTGTGCGTTGATGATTTGGTTTTGTGGTGCGAATCTAAAGAAAGTTTTGAGAAGATTGGTAGAGGGGTTTGGCAGAGTTTGTAAAAGGACGGGTTTGAAAGTAAATATGAATTAAAAGTAGGTAGTGGTGGTGGTGGGTGAGAAGAGTCCATAGAGAGTGTGGTAGAAAATTTGTTAGTGGTAGGAAAGTGGCTATTGCAATTACATCTTTGGTGGATGGAAAGGGACTAGGGTTGGCCGACGCACCAGGTGCGGTGCGGTGCGTGGTGTGCTCATTTTGGTGCGGTGCGGTGCGGTGCGCAAAATTTCGGTGCTTAGCAAACCCTAAAAGGGACTAAGTCTTGAGTGCGCTATGGTTCAGTATAGGGGTATATTGTTACCAGTGATAATGGATGGCAGCGAAACTATGGTGTGGAATGAGAGTATAGATCTAAGGTTAGGTTAGGTTATTGTGAGGAGTGATAAAATGAGGAACGAACGTGTTAGGTAGCTCTGTGGTGTGAAGAAAGGCGTGAATGAGAGAATAAATGAGAGTATATTAAAATGGTTTGGTCATGTGGAGAGGATGGATGATAGTCGGTTGGTTAAGCTGATTTATAGAGGTGAGCGTGTTGGGAATCAACACTGGGAAACCTAAGAAAAAGTGTATTGTGTCAGTAAAAGAGAAGAATGTTGCTTGATGAGAGTGAAATGCCGTTTTGTGAGGGGGTATGGTTGTTGGTCTGACCCAGGGGATGAATCCTACTTTGACGAGATAACACAGTGGAAGTCCTAGGGTGGATTTTTGCCTCGACGGGCTCATACTTAAGGGTATAAGAGGAATGTGGGGTGGGGGCTTTCCTTTCCACATACGTTATGCTCTACTACTTAACTATTCCTATTTCCATGCATGTTACGCACCCTACCCCCATCTGTGGGGTTGTGATGGGAGGATAAAAATTATTATTATTATTATTATTGGTAGTATTAGTGAAATCGCCATTCTGGGAATTATTATTTTGGCTTTGAGGATGGCTCAATGGTAAAACGTCAGGTACTTTGATTTTCAGATGTAATATGCTTTCCATAAGGGGCAAATCATCTTTATCTTCCCGCAGTTATTATTATTATTATTATTATTATTATTATTATTATTATTATTATTATGATTATTGATTATTCATTATTATAATTATTATTAATTATATTATAATTATAATTATAATTATAATTATAATTATTATTATTATTATTATTATTATTATTATTATTATTATTATTATTATTAGTTATTATCTTATTTAAATAATTATTATATGTAGTTTTGGCGGATTGCACGATTAGGTATTGATGGAGTTGGGATGGTTTTAGTTGCGGCACGGGGTGGCATGGGGAGAAATGGCCGGCGGTGGTGTATCCGGAACTCAGTAATGTATTTTAATTATGAATTGATTATTATTATTGTATGATTTATTATTATTATTAATATTATTATTTTATTTATTAGGAGTTGATGTTTCTGTGTTAAAAAGTTAGCAAATTGGCTCTACATAAACACAAAACATTCCTGAACATGGTTTCGGGGGCGGACAGAGGCGTCTCACTCGTTTCGTCAGTTATGAATGGAGAGGAAGAGAAGATAACCCGAAATGTTCCCGTTAGAAGGGCTCTTCCCCCAACCTCCATCAACATCAACGATCCTTACGAGTACGAGCAACAGCAACATAGTAGGGACCCCCATAAGGTTGGTGATTGGTTGTAATAAACCACTTTAGTGAAAATTAATATGTAGAAGGGGTGGGGAGTGAAAGTAATTTTAGGGGTTTACAATATTATTAGTAAAAGGTGGCGTTCGTTGGTATCACGATAATGAATGTGGATATCGATGTGGATTGGGTGGTTTTCATGATGTTATCTACGAGGTTAAGATGGAATAAGATGTAAATGAGTTAAAGATATCAGGTCTATAGTTTGGTGGGAGGCGAGGTGTAGTCAATGGGGTGCTCACAAGGGTTTTTGATTAATTGATTATAAAAGCATTCTCGCGGGAATCAAAAGATGTTTGTAAAGCAAAGGATAGTGTTATGGCCCTACTATCCGGGTGGATAGGTTCAATAAAGAATGTTTATTGGGGTCGGATTTGGTATGATGAGCGACTGTGTTACACCGGATGTAGAGCATGGTTCAATGTGTGTCCCGACTTAGATCGTCGAATGTGCTCATAAATGTGTACGCGCAGGTACAACAGATTAGAACTATATTTGGTGCTTTCAGGACAGGCAACTTAAGATAATCTGATATGAAAATGGTGTTTGTATTATTAAACTTATTGTATGTATTATATTATATTTATTAGTTATTATTATTATTATTTATTATTGATATTATTAGGCATTATGTGATATTAAATTTCTTTCTCCTGTTTCATCCTTTGCCACCTGCCGATCTTCTCTTTGACTTCGACAACTGGGGTTTGAGGTGCAACATACACCGGAAATATAGTGTAAAATTTATGCATATCTTTTTTCAAAGGGGGGGAAGACACTCCCCCCCCTCATGCCCTTAATTGACGAGGCGGCTGTCTGTAGGCCCAAAATGTCACTATTTAGATTTAACACGCGAACAGCACGCACGTGCACGTGCCTCCGCGGATCTCACATATGGCATCTCGTCATGGGGTTTCAGCTGTCAGGTGGGTCACATCATACGTCTTCACAAACTCGGATGCCCAGTCAGCTTCTGGCCAATCACATTTCTGACTGGACGCATCAATCCAGCTTGTTCCACTTCGGTAATCCATCCGGGGATTCCGCCAGCACACTCAGTAGCTAGACGGGTGCCGGGCTTAACACCATCCCGACTATCATCCATGGGAAGCACTAAGGCACTTGAGCGGGCCTTTTAACACGCAAAAGGCCGAATCGTGGTCTGTCGAAAAACTATAATCAATTTTTGCTCATAACCGTAAGCGATTCCCTAAGATGAATCCGTTCACGTTATATTCCTAAACTCCCGTCGTGATCAGTGCTAATTAAAACACTGGAGGCATGAAGAGGTAGTAGCTGTTCAGCCCAGGGAGTTTTGAAAAAAGAAATATAATATAAAAGACCTTGTTACATTGTCATCACTTTCCTACTCATCTACATGTATCGCGGGTTCATCCGGTCCTTCTTCGATCGATGTAATACGGCTAGAATATTCTAAGTTGTGGATACTGTATTGTACGGTTGGGGCCGCCATCATTCGTCGGGCACCATCATCACGAGTAGCGATTGGAGCTCGTTATGATCTCGATTTATTCTCAAACCCATCTTCATAACTTGTCTGCGAGATTGGGCGGGTGATTCGAATGTCATCATTGCAGAAAATAGCAGGAACACTCGTCGATATCTTTTTCCATCTTCATCAGGACAACGGACCTCGGTTACTCTACGACCTAGTAAACCTTTCCAGCTTCGACCATCCTATGAAGAATGTCACCATACGCTTAGTACATATCACTTACCCTAACCATCATTCAAAAACTAAATCCAAATATTAAACCATTCACTCTGCACTCCATTTATTCCTACAAACGCTTCACTATCGATTATTATTATTATTATTATTATTATTATTATTATTATTATTATTATTATTATTATTTGATTAATTGATTATTATTATTATATTATTATGGTCCCTAGAAATAGACTGGTTTACTCACCCTATACCTACTAAGTACTCTACCTATTGACCCTGACTACTACTATCAATATACTGACAGAGTGTCAGTTAAGATCGATTTGTGTGTGATTCATACTCCTCTGGTCCACTCCGTAAATGACGCTTATATGACCATTGCAACTACCTCTACTAAAGAACCAGCCAATCAGCATTGGTTTTCCTCATTAATGGCCGGTCCCAGACCCGATAGTCAGAATCACAATCCGAAGGAAGAATCAACTGAATCTTCTCCGTCAAATACCCCGAGCCATCAGGTGATTGACAACTTGATTCTCTTATTGTTGAGGGTTTTAATAAATTGATGGTTAAGGGATGTTATTTTTGGTAGGGGCAGAATGGTTCTGGGTAGGGCTGCTGGGCCAGAGTCGATGCCAAAGCTGCAAGAGTTTGGGTGGAGCTGAGAGCTACTTTTTTGGGGGAGGTCTGAGCTGGGGCAAAAAAAAAAATTCTGAAATAAAAAAGTTTCGGAACAGGAACCGGAAATTGCGCCAGAGGCGGAGTCGGCCGGGTGTTGTGCATGAGCCAGAGTTGGAGTTGGCACTAAAAAATTTACCAGCTCTTGTCTTCATTCTAGTCTTTTTTTTTTTACAGACACTTTACCAATTTTTTTTTTTTTAAATTATTAAATTGTGCATTTTCGTGCAATATCTTCAGTTATAAAGTGATTTTGAAGTAAGGGCGTTCAGAGCCAATCGGAAACCAAAACAATTTTTTTATTTTTGTGGGACTGGAGCCGATTTTTTTTTTTTTTTTATATTAATCCGATCGAAGAAAAAATATTTACCATATAATTAGGTTTTATGGATTTGCAACAGAGAGTATGATAGAGTTAAATAGGGAAGCTTTATGGCAGGTGTTAGTGATATAGTGGTGTTGGTGTTAGGCTTTTGAATGGAATTGTCAAAGTATGTATGGAGTATAGTGAATGGTCTGTGTAAGAATAAATGTGTGTAAGAATAAATTGGGCGTACAAGTGCGATGTGGACAGGGTTGTGTTATGTGCTGCTTGGGTATTCAATTTGTATATGGGATAGGGTGGTTATGAAAGAAATTGAGGTGGACGGAATGGCTAGAATGGGTGGTAGAGAATGGATGGGGAAATGGAGATGAAGGTGGTAGGGTCCGTCTACGTGTATAATGGCGGATGATGTTGGTTCTTCTGTGGCGACTTGAGAGGAGGTTTGTTGAGAGGATGTAAGAGAGATTTGGCAGGGTGTGTTAAAAGGAAGGGTTTTGAAAGTAGACGTAGGATAAAGTAGTAAGGAGTTATGGTTGTGATGTGATGACAGTTCAGTGTGGATAAGTTAAGTGTTAGATTGTGAGCAGCTGGAACAAGTGTCTGAGTTAAATATTTGGGGACTGAGATGGGAATGGAATGACTGCGAGGTGTATGTAGAGATTTGTTGGAGAATGGCAGGGATAAGGTGTGCTGGCTGCGAATCAATGTGGGTGAATGTAAGGGACATAAGTATTGGAGTGCGCTAGTTCTACAGTGGATAGGTAGTTGTTACCTGTGTTGATTGTATAGTAGTGATAGACTATGGTTGGTATATAGAAGTCATAGATCTACAAGTTTAATGTGTATCAGATGGAAAACTTAGGGGCATGCTAGTGTGAGAAGAATTGATAAAAGTGAGGAATGAACTTATTTAGAGGATGTGTGGTGTGAAGAAGGGGTAAATGAGAAGATAAATTGAAAGTATGTTGATGATTTGGTGTTGGTCATGTGGAAGGATGAATGATAGTCGGTGGTTAAGCCGATGTATAGTGTCGAGTATGTTGGGAATCAAACGGGAGAGCAAAGAGAAGTGGATTGAGTCGGTGAACGAATGTCTGAAGAGAGAAATGTGAGTTTGGCAGGGGCGATAATAAAGGTGCATAATATGAGTGAATGGGGGGGTTTTGGTAATGATGGGGCTGGTGTGGCTCAGCCTGGTGCCAAGGGATGACTTACATTGACGATTTACCCATAGTGAGGGTCCGTCGCGGTCCATGAAGCTCTAGGGTGGATTCTGTCTATGACGAGTTCTCACTAGATTATGGTAATGAGGGGGCGGTAAGGCTGGGCTTTCTTTGACTTTTGTCATATTGCTTCTACTGATGTTTCTTTTCCGATGCAATGACATGTGCAGCCTTACCCTATCTTGGGCAAAAGGATAGATTAAAGAATGAAATATCTTTCGTTTTCTAATTATAAGTGAAAATAAAGGATCCTGGAGCCGAAGCCGGAGTCGGAACTGTAGCCGGATAATTTTAAAATGGAGTAAGAGCTGGGGAAATTATAGAGTGAAAGTATTCATGAGTTTTTGCATGTTTAATACTTGCGTGATACTTGTAAAAGAAGAGAAATGTTAACTTTAATGTATAAAGCAAGACTGCGGACCCGGTGGAAGGAAAATTTCCTACTCCGACTCCAGCTCAACTATTTTAAAATTTTCCAGTCGCCGAATCCAACTCAGTTATTTTAAAATTATGCTACTCTGGCTCTGAACCCCCATTAGTTTATGTTAACATTTTTAGGGGGATTGGCTTTAGCTCCAACAACAAATTTTTTTTTGCTCCACCACAGCTCCACCCAAACCCTTGGTGCTCCGTGACTCCAGCTTCTTAGTCCTGGTTTATTGTTAAGAAATTGTTTAATGCTTCTGAGAGTTTTCAGTCTCGGTTTTTGTTAAAGCCTAGGTTTAATTGTATTAAGTTAACCTTTCTTTCCAATACTTTTTTTAATTATTATTATTATTTTTTGGTCTAATATAACTTTAATCTTTTTCTGGAAATTTGGTTGTAAAGAGTCTTGTTATTATTTAATTAAAAAATTTCGTTTTATTTATATGGTTGTGTTGACATTATTTTTAATATGATTTAGCCAAAGCATCAAAGTATAAATAATATTTTTAAGTTTAAAAATAGTCGAGTTTTAATTTTGCTTTGCAGTATTAAGTGATTTATTTTTATAACTACAGTGGGCTTGTTGTACCAGTTTTGTAATTGAATTTCATTGCTACCTTTTTCAACTTATTTATTTTTTAAAAGTTTGTTATATATTATCTTTTTTTATACTATGTATCATGTTTAATTTTTTTTATATTTCTTTTCTTTTTTAACATTAGATTTTTGCCGTACTGAGAAACATTATTGCCCTTTTTAATTAAATCTAATAGCTGATAGCATTATCTATTATATATATAAAAGCTGATAAAGCATTATCTATTATTTATCTATCAAACTAGTTTTTAATTCACTCTAACTATTAAATTCTACATCATAAATGTTTCATAATTACAAGTTTTATAATAATTGATATTTTCGATATGTGTTTTAAACTGTCGATCATGTGAAGACAAATAGTTTATAGGGTTCTATCCCCCTATTCTACCCTATGTACCCTATCCAGTATCCTATTTTTCCCCTCTCTTTTTATCTCATTTGCACTGTTGGTATTAGCTAGAAGTTTTCTGTTTCTTTCCTTTTGTAGAAAAATATTTGATTTTCCGTAAATTTTGAAAGTCATTAGAACATTTATTCAATGGGTGACTGTTTCCACCCTACCAACACTGGTAGGAAAACATTCACAAAATTTTCATCTTCGACTTTTGATGTTATCTCTCTCTCCGTTTTTTTTTTTGGTAGGTTTAGCTTCGTTTCCTTTCTCTCTCTCTTTTTTTTTGTTTCTGTATCGTTTTTTATCTGTTGCAATTTTCCTTATACTTCATAAATTGTTTTAGCAAATTTATCTTCTCTGTAATATTTTTGTTACTTAAACATTACTCTTCTTATGGTACACTGTTATTTGGTACATAAAAAAAAATTGACCATAAAACATTACAGAAAGATAGTCATTTCTTGATTTTATGGAGATAAATATCTTGTATTGAAAAACCACTAAAATTTATCTCATTTGTTATATTAGAAAAAATTAAAGATATATATCACTAATTCTGAGTGAGTTTGTGTACAAGTGTAATATCGTAGGTTGTTTGAATGTAGTGGATAGATGCTCCTTCAGACTATCCGTCGGTTATTAAAATGGTGATGTTAGATTGCAGTTACTATAGCAGTTATGATTGTAGTATCGTGCTTCGGAAAAGGAACAATCTGACAGTTTATAAATAAGGGAAGACTGTTTACAATTTATTACTTCATTTGAGTTTTCTTTGAGAGCGATAGTAACAGTTAGATAATGATTCATTTGTTAGGTCTCTTATACCATATAGCTATCGCTATTAAAAACGTGAATATAGTGGTGATCTGATATTGCAGTGAGGGGACGCTTGACCGCTGAAGATGGAACAGTAGGATGAGTGTAGTTTGTTCTACATTTCAGAAGTAAGATATAAGTCCGGTCAATCTAGTCACTTATTGTTTATTTTTTGGCATTTTTTTTTTTTCTTTTTTTTGTATTTTTAATCTATATAGATGGAAAAACACGGTAGTTTGATGTGTAGATTGTAATAACTTGAGAGGTGAGTGAGAAGGTTGTAGAAAGGCTGATGACAGGAGCATCGGGTAGCTAGTGTATATTGTGTGAGAGATAGAGGAGAGAGGGTGTATTGAGGTAGAATATTCCTATTAATTCATGGTTTTGTGAAGCAGGGGCTTTACAGTGAGGTATGATGACTATAGGGCATGATATTGGTCTATGATGAGGATCGAAATTTGTTCCTCAACCGTCGCATCTTCTGAAGGCTATGAAATACAGGGAGTTTGAAATTCCAAAATTTAGATAGCAGAGTTGTTCGGATTGGATTACAGAACGTGGTGGTGAGTAACCGTCTAGCAGATTCTTTGGTTTCTGATCTCTGTTGGTTTGTAGGGGGCTTTTCTACAGTGTCTATGAGAAATTAGGCATGATAACTTGGCGTGAGCGAAGCCATACTTGTTTTCTTGTAACTCACTCTTGCTAGAAGCGGAATATTGAGGAGGGAAGAATTCTTTGCAACTCTCCCAATCCTTATATCTCTGTCTCATAAAATTATTATTATGGTATGAATTTAGCGCAGTGTTTTGATTTGTCCCTTTAATTATCCCTCTGTGATTCTATAAATATAATTTCAATATAGAAAGTTCCCTCGTATATTCGGAATTAGGCATTTTTCATATTCTTTCCCCCTATATGATAGGGGAATTCTCCTAGGAAATTCGCTTCCTATTGATGATAAAGAAGAGAAGATTAGAAAGAGCTCGAGTTGCAAGGTCGCGTGAGGTAAAAACGGTCTAGGACCTTTCAACCACTCCGGACATGATTACTGCGCCACTAATTCTTAGCAACCTCAGACACATCTTTGTATGATTTATCTTTTCGCTGTCTCTGAATAATTAGTTTTCTTTTTACTTACTCAGTGAATATAAACACTCAATACCCTCTACGCATATTCTCTTAACCTTTCTCTCTTGTTCGAGATTTTAGAATCAAGTGAAAGTGCTCACAAATTATTAACGTCATTCTAAAAAATCATTCGATCTTCTGAACTAAAGTTAAGGTAATTGTTTTTTTTTTTATTTTGTTTTTTTTTTTTTTTTTTTTTTGAATGGAGGAGGAGGGTGGGGGCGAGATGAAGGTATATAAAACTATGTAGATGTCGACTAAGTATCATTTAAAACTCCTTTAGTGGGAAATAATAATAGTTACATAGCATATAATGAAGAATTAAAAGTAATAATTATAATAATAAGATAAGTGAATAATAATAATTGATAATGCATAAACGACCTTTGTCAAAAACGGTGGATTTGTGCAGATGGTTCATGAACGTTTTGTGATGGAGAAATAATGTGAAAGTGGAGCTTATAGACACTCACACCTTTGTGTATACAGGGGGTTCCGGCCCGACCGTCCCAGGGCCGGTGGATGTGGTGGTAAAGATATAATATAGTGTCTGTCAATACAGCTATATCCGCTGATTAAAAATTATGAGTAATGAAATAACACCTGATATTAAGATTTAATTTTTACGTCTTTATAGAATACTCGTAAGAATGTTTAAACAGCGAATGGTGGAAGTGAGAGGCAGGGTGAATGAAAGTGGGTTAAAGGTAAAATAGTAAGCGTGGTTGAGATGTACTCAAAGCAAATGATTGAAGTTTTCAAAAGAAAGATCTTGGAATTATATAATAAGGAGGAAAAAAGGAAATTACTAAAAGCGGTGGCATACGTAGGTAGCAAACAAGAGGTAAATAGAACAGTTTTTGGAAGAGGATGAATAGGACATACTAATGGCATAGGGAAGCTCCTTCTGGAAGGAAGCGCGAAGGTTAATGAGATGAGAATAAGGGGAATCTGCTGTAGAATAGATAGAGTAGGGATGGTGCTTTTGTAATGATGGAATGGTGATTGAGGGAGTGATGGAATAGAGAGCACATTCGAAAATCTGCAAATATTAACGAGGTAATGGATTAGGGTGTTAGTGAATGGTTGGGGGTTTGGATGGTAACAGAGAAGGAATAGTATTTGGGGATGCGGTTATTAGTAAAAGAGAGAGGTAATGGGTAGAGAGTGGGTATGAAGTTGAAGAAATGCGTAAATCTGCATGTATAAGATGAAATTTACTCGGTGAAATGACCTCACGAGCGGAGAAGAGGTGGTGATTGATTTGGATTATGATGTGTATGATGTGAAATAGCCGTGTTATTGAGGGTTGAAGTTTTCAAGGGATTTGAGGAGAGCGGTATATTGAGTCCCTTGTACTACGGGTAGGTGGTGAACAAGGGGAACTAGTCAGAAATTGGATAGGGGAACCAAGTTGTGTAGTTGTAGGTTCTGTAGGGAAGGGTATCTCCTGGCATTTGGTCGAACAGAGTGCGTCGGAAGTTGCTGAAAGGACTGATTGGATAAAACGAACAATAATGGCGGTTTAGGATGTAGAGGAGTGGTGTGAGTCAGAATGTTTACATTAATAACAAAAGATATGGAGAATACTGATGGGAAGAATACAGCGCAATGGATTAATGTTAGCGTTTGTAGGATTGCAACAGGTGTATATAGATTAAAAAAGGGAAGCTTTATTGGCAGGTATTAGTGTATATTGGTGTTTGGTGTAGGCTTGTCTAATGTCATAAAAGGTATGTATGGACGATAGGAAGCTGTTATAGTAATAAATGGTGTCAATGGATGATTGGTTTTAGGATTAGTATAGCGGAGTGAACACGGGTTGTGTTATTGTCTCCTTGTTATGTCAATTTGGTATATGGTATGGGGTTATGAAGATTCAGCGTGGGGATGGCAGGAAATGGGTTTAGAATGATTGGAGAATGGAGATTAGTGGAGGGTGTCCTATATTATTATTATTGCGGATGATTTGGTTCTGTGTGGTGAATTGAAGAAAGTTTGAGAGGATTTGGTGAGGGGTTTTTGGCAGGTTGTGTAAAAGGAGGAGTTTTGAAAGTAACGTAGATAAGTAAGGTTATGTGTTGTGCGTGAGGAAGGTCTCTCAGTGTTGAATTTATTTAGGATGGTGAGCAGCTGAGCTAAAGTTGTCTGAGTTAAATATTAAGGGTAGTGTTTGGATGAGGAATGAACGGATGATGCAAGAGTGTAGTAGGAAAAGTTGTAGAATGGCAGTGCAAGTTGGCTGGTGTAAATTAATGTCTGGTTGAAATGTAAAGGGACGTGAAGTCTTGAAGTGCGCTAGAGTCTTAACATAGGGTATGTTGTTACCCTGTGTTATTGTATGTTTGTGAGACTATGGTCTGGAACTAGAGGTATATATTTCTAAAGTTTAATGTGTTTTCGATGAAATCTTAGGGGCATGTAGTTGAGAAGGAACTTATAAAATGAGGAATTGTGAACGTATTAGAGTAGAGTGTGTGGTGTGAGAAAGGGGGTAAATGAGAGAATTAAATGATAGTATGTTGAGATGGTTTTGGTCATGTGGAAAGGTTGGTCATGTGTGGTTAAGCGAATGTATGAAGTTGGCGAGTGTGTTGGAACGACGGCTGGAGACACGACAGAGAAATAGTGGATTGGTTGGTGAACGAATGTCTGAAGGAGAGAATTGTTAGTTTTGTAGAGGCTATGAAGAAAGGTCTAATACAGGAGTGATGGTCGGGGGATTGGAGGGGGTATGTGTTTTGTGGCCAGCCTGGGCCAAGGGATGAACATTACACTGACGATATGCCATAGTGAGGGTTGATCGCTGTCCATGAACTTTAGGGTGATGTTTCTGAGCTGGATGAGTTCTTGGCTAATTTATGGTACTAGAGGGGGGGTAAGTGGCATGGGCTTTTCTTTTTCGACTATGTCATGCTCTTTACTTGCTTTTTTTTTTCCGATGCTCGTCACGCACCTTACTCCCATTCTTGGGAAAATAAAGGAAGATAAAGAAAGAAAGAAAGAATAAATATCGTATTAGGGTACGACATAACTTTTTTCAGACACATTTCTCTAGGTTTTTAATTCATTACAAATATGAGATTTGGAGACTTCATAACTTTTTTCAGGTTCACTTTTTTTATATAATTTTTTTCTTCATTCCATTTCATTTCAAACATTTTATATAAATTTTGTGAAAATCTCAGAGTCCGCCATTTTGACAAGGATCTAATAAATGATTCATGTCCTTTTTTTTTTTTTTTTTTATTAATTTTGTAGTTGAGTAACGGCATTTCTTCCGATGAAACCGTTCTGGTAGCGGAGGTTTGTTTTTGGTCTCCTTTTTTTAGTTAATGTTGGTAAAATTTTTGGTTCTTTTCATTTTCGATACATTTATTGTTGGTATGTTTTTTTTGGTTAGATTAGTGGTAGATGAGTCTTTGGTATTACTAACCAAAATTGCGGAACCTTATTTTTCGACAGTGGTTTCTTGATACAGTTGATCATTGTATTTTTTGTTTGTGGAATAGCTATTGGAAACTGAATTGCCTTCATTCATATTTTATGTGGGAACACGTAGTTATATTTAATAAATGTTTAAAGAAATATTAATAAATATTTTTTCCTGATATTCTATATCTCTCATTTGCTGCAATAACATAACTCATAAATGGCGTTTTATCAGGAAGGGTATTTGAAATTTCAAATTATTATTCAAAATTATAGGAAAGCCTTAACGACACTAACGCTATCTCTTGGGAAGATTTGAAAGTTAGGATATGTTACCCTTATAGTTTAAAATACGCATCATTACCAACCTATCTGTGGTAATAACACACAAAACGCCGTGTTTTAGTTATGTCATTGTTCCAACAAACGAGCGATATGTTCTAAAGTTTAAAACAAAATTTTGATAGTAAAAAATAGTGATGGGACAAGACTCAACTCAACTGGGATTGGATTCTAAAGAATTTCTTCCCATTATCAATTCTCATCTTTTTAGTCTCATGGATTTTGCTTTTCCCATAATTTGTAATGAAGTATTTACACATTTATTGTTTAATATATTAATAAATAACATTTTTTATCTTAGGCAATAGGGTAAACGATCGGTACCCTGCCAGACCTACGATAAAACCCATTTTCATAAGAAAAAACAAAATTTTTTTAATGATAGCCTGAAATCTGAAAAAAAAAAAAAATAAAAAAAAGATATTTTGTTATAATATAAAATATAGATATAAGAAATATATATATATATATATATAATATAGAATGATATATATATTTTTTATATATAAGTATTATAGCATCACATAGTAATTAACATTTTAACTTCTTTAAGATTAACATATTTATCTTCTACATTTTGAACAAGTTTAATGATTCCTTTTCAAATGAATCTTCAGAAAGTGCTTAAATAAATATTACAGGGAAAGAGAATCAATTTTAGTTTCTTTCATTCATATACTTCTTACTAATAAACGTAGTCATAAAGCCCCTTTCACATCAAATGAGAACAAAAGCAATTCAACTCCTACAAATAATTACGACTTGATTTGACCATAGCCGCTAAATTGAATCAGATTCGTCTGGTGAAAATGGCAGTAAAATTGTCATTCTATTGCTTTCTGGTGGTATTTCTTCACCTTTTCGTAAGTCACCAAATCCACCAAATTTCGGGAATTATGTCCAAATTTGGTTAGTTAAAGGCCGGCACGAATGTCAACACTTGAGATCAATTTGCATGTAACGTGTTGCATGAATTCTCATTGAACGACGACCATATTCCGGTTACCAATTAATAGAGTACTAAGTCGAATATACCAATTAATAGAAGTACTAGTCAATAGAAATTAAAATATTCACATATATTATAAAAAATAAAAAATAAAATGAAAAAAATAAATATAAATGTAAATCAAATAATACATATAAAGTGGGTTTGAATGCAATGAACGTCGAGTGGACATGCGTTGATGAGGTTATATATGGTTGACCATAGTTAAGGAAAATTTGTGATGACAAGCGTGAAATGTTTGTTTAGTGTTGTATTATAATAATAAATATTGGCTATTTTTATTTTTAGGAGGGCCAGCTAAAGTTGCGCGGTACACATATGAAAGTATAAGTTTTGCTAATATAATTTCTCTAACATAAATTATACATATGTATTTATTATCTTATTACTTATTTAAGTATATTTATATTTTTTTCTTTTTAAATTATCTAGATTTTTTAATTTTATATATATATATATATTGTATATTTCTTTTTTTTTTTGGGGTATAATATTTTCTATTATTTTAATAAAAATAGAAATAATAATAAAAAAATTCTAGTAAATTTGTTATTCAGGATATTTTATAATTTTTCATTTATCTTGTAGGTTAACGGGAAAAAAATGATGTTTTTCATTTACAAGTAAAAAGTAAAAAAAATGATCAGCAAAGATAGGTTGGCCATACGAACGAATAACGGGGGAACATCAGGGTGGGAACGTTTTTATACCTACCCCGTAAGGGAAGGGGGCGTATGAGGAACTATTCCCGGAACCACCAAATACCAACGAAAGCGAGGGGTTCCGGACCCTCCTTCGTGCAAGGTGGTGGAATTAGTACCTACCCCGTAGTCCCGGAAGGGCCGAGAGACCGAACTATACCTAGACGCATGGAGTCGGAGTGTTGATACTCCACTTGGGGTATTCTTTAGTTAGAAAAAAAGCGAAATCTATAGAAATATTATTTATTATTAAGCGAGGTAACCAATAAAAGGTCTTAAATAGGTCTTCATAAAATCAATACTACTTATAATTTATTTTAGTACAAATAAATTTATTTTAATTTATGTATTTTTACATTTTCTTATCTAAAATTTTACTAGGATTGATATCAAAAAATTGTTTTCTTTTTCGTTGTAGCTATTTTATATTTTTTGTAGTATATTTTTATTCTCTCTTCTGATTTTTTTTGTTTTTTTACATTTTCCGAAGCCTTAATTCAGAATTGGATCCGAGCATTCCCAGCAATGTATCCTTTTCTCCTGTGGCTATATTGTAGTTTTTGAGATATGGATTTGGAGATGATAAGTGTCGCTCTACCTTATCAATTATTTCAACAGTTAAATTTCCTTTTATTGTAATTATAATATATGTATATATATTATATATTATATAATATTATATTAATATATAAGTAGTTATGATTTTATTATTTTATTTAGTTTTAATAAACTATTATATAATATATAATAATTTATAAATCTTTTCATATATCCTTCAAAATCATATAGCACTCTATATACATATATATATATTATATACTTAATTATATAATTGTTTCTTTTTTTTCCATTTCATATTCATGTTTCATTCTCCATATCTTTTCTTACATATTCCTTTAGCTGTAACCTATTCTTCTTTCCATTTAATATCCTGACCAATCTTCCTTATCATCATATTCCTTGACCAATCTTCCTTATCATCTTCTTCCAATCTATTATGGAAGAAAATCAGGGTTAGTCCACTCTCTCAATAATTTAAGCGCCGCAAATTTCCTTTTTATTATCTCTAGTACAACGTTTTACCAGACAGTACGCATAATACGAGTAAATCGATTTCATCCGACTTTCCTGTATTCGCCGTCCAATGAGTCATTTCGTAAAGAATATCTTAACGTTTTGGCTACTTACGATGTTAGCTTTCTCTACCAACATCTTTCACACAAACATGCAAACTACTCTATGAACAACATTAGCTTTCTCTCTCGAGGAACTTTCACACAAACCTACAAACCTCTATGAACTCTTTAAACAATATTAGCTTTCTCTCTCGCTCTGTATTATAGCAACTTTCACACAAATCATTATAGAACTCTCTATGAACATATTGGCCTTCTCTGGAAACTTTCGCAACAATACTTGCAAACTTCTATGGACAAAAAAGTTAATACTGTAAGCGTAAGCGTTAAAAAGCAGAACTAACTTGGCCATAAACTAACTAATAATAATTCAAGCGAATGCGAATACTAAAGTGGGATTTTCTAAAATGTTATAACAATAAATGAAAATTGATTTAAATTTATAATATTATAGATATATGATAGCGTACTATAAATTAATATAACTATTATAGTATATATATATATATGAGTATATATATTATATCCGCTATATATTCACTTAAAGTAAGCGATACTATTATATTATTTATATATAATACAAAGCTAGTATGTATATATATTTATAATAAATATTTATTTTATTCAGACTCCGACTGCACTCGTGCTTAACTCGTGCTCAGCACGAAGTTGACATTATAGAAACGATCTAATTTTTGCAAATTTCACAATGTTTCGATATATTTTTCATATTTTTTTTGGCGAAAGTTTGGTCAAATAAATGAATTATTCATAATAAATATACAAGATTATGCCTAACAAACCACCTTATGGAAGAATAGCGCTTTACAATAATGCTTTTTAACACATTAAAATAGGACTAATCCGTGCCAAAGGAAAAAGGCGGATATGGTATCTTTGATAATTTTTGTTTACAATTTTTGTAAGCAAAATGTTTTATAAATTATATGTTTACATAATATACAATAATAAATACTATTTTATAACAAAAAACTATTTATATTATATATTAATGTTTAATACTCAAAAACAATAGGAGAAATTGTGTAATAAATGATATATTATCAAAAAAGTTACGTTGGTCTGCACTAGAAAACAATTGACGACTAGAAAGAAAGTTGATATTTAATTAATGGGAACTCAAGTTTTATATTTTAGTATTTATATATATAATTATATATATATAATTAAACTAGGTATAGGTATATTACGTTTATATATATTAAATGTTATTTGTTAGAATCGTTACAGCTTAATTTACATACTATAAAAGTTAAAGGAATATATATATATGTATATAGTATATACAATATATATATATATATATATATTATTATATAATAATATATATAAGACTAAATATGATATATATGTTATATATAGGTATATATATCTAATATATATAAATATATAGAGAGAGAGGGAGAGGAGACGATGAGAGAGAGAGAGAGAGAGAGAGAGCACGAGTAGTAAAAATTTACTAGAGTCGCCACTGATATATATATATATAGTTGTATATATTTATATTTATAATATAAATAACTTATATTTTATATATAATATACTATATATTATATATATATATATATATATATATAAATAGAGTATAGTGATGAATACGATCCAGACTGATGTCGTAATGCGACGTGTTATGATAGGCTTTGTAAGCTTATAATATTATTATTAATTAATATATATATAGTATATATATGTTTCTTATACCCGCTAATTAGTTTTACTAATTAAAAATCCGCTACTATAAACGGTCTTTATTAACAATAGTATAAGAGAGATGCGCTCAAGCGCAGATGAAGTAGTACATGAACTATAGACAGTAAGTAAATCTTCTCTTAACCACTTCAAGAAGCGTTCGTGGATGCGAGCTTCCTCTCCAAAGCTAGGGGAGAGACGGAGACAGTCAAGTGAGGACGGATGATATGGTGGGAATTATATATAGGATCAGTTTCGCGGCGGTTTGTTTGCGCTTCTCAATTTCTTTCTCTTTCAATTTGAGTTTTAATCTCGCACATGACTAGGATGAATTTTAAGTGTTTTCTCTAGTATTATAAAAGTGCGTGCTATGAAGGGATAGTTGTCCTTCGTGTCTGTATGTGTCTTTTTATTTATATATGCGATTTCCTTAGATATAATAATTCTATGTGATAATATAGTATATCTGGTTTAGTTATTTGATAGTTGTATTTCTAGGTGAGAGAGATATCGAGATAGGTTAACGATGATATCTTTTCCGATGAGAGGGAGGATTTTAGCTTGAGATAAGAAAGTGGCTTAGTCATAGATATCTATTGGTACTCCAGAGAGTTGACTTGTGTTCAGCCTCGTCGATAATGTGTGTGCACGACTGACAGAGTATTGAATATAGGATTCTTCGGGCTTGTCTCGATTCTCATGTCAGCTTTAGGGTTTTTAGTTGCTTGAGTCTATTGGTATTTGATTATATGCTTAGATTTTTCGATTTGTAGTTAGTCCGTAGTGTTGGACGTTGTATTATATCAGTTGTTTTATACGAGTTGTTGAGGACTTTGGCAATAGATAGTAGATGTTCAGTCGCATGACTTGAAGATATTTTTCGGCATGGTCTCATATCGAGTAGAAATCTTGAAATATATATGGTTTTAAGGGAGGGTTACCTAGTAAAGTTTTTAATTTCGAATTCCAATATACTCTCACTACATATACGGTAAGAGCCATCGAGAGACTAAATGGTTAACGATCAATTCACTTAATATAAACTGAGGGTGGTTTGCAAGTTTATAGTAGGTATATAAGAAAGCATAATAAATTAAATGAAAGTGTAATAGCATTAGCCTCTCATATATATATATATATATAAAATAATAATATTTATATAACTATACTATAATATTATATATTATTTATATATATATATTATTATTGTATATTATAAACTAATTATAATTATATATATAATATACAGTTTTCATATTACACTCAATAAATTTATAGTATATATAGGCTGAATATTATAGTAGTTAATCATTATTTCTTATATTAAAAAGTTTTAAATATGGAGTTGTTGATATAAATGTTTTAGCATCACAATGATTAACAAAAGTACTTATTGGATAATTTATATGCTCCAAATAGTAAAATAACTGTACTTGCTAATTATAGTCTTCATTTTCGCTCACAGTGACTGTTCTATCTACTGTATAAGTGACATTTTCTTGCACTGTAATGATGTTTTACTGTTACGTATATTTTCTTTTCACGTCATTGTTTCTACTGTTACAATTACATTGGCTTTCATAGTATATATATATATTCATTTTGTTACAACTGCATTTTCTTTCATAGTAACTGCTCTAGTTACATTTTTTTTCCCAATAACTGCTCTACTGTTATAATATTTTCTTTTACAGTAAAATTTCTGCTGTTATATTTTCTTTCACGGTAACGGTTCTACTGCTGAAATAAATTACTAACTTTCTTCATTTCTTCAATTTTCAGCTACACACATATTTTCTTTTAACGTATTTAGTTAATTTTTTTTAAAAAACATTGTTTAAAAAGTCAAGGAGATTTTACTCTCCATCAGCGGGATTCGAAAACACTGGACTCAGCGTCGCTGAGTAACAGTAACGGTCGCAATTTATCCACTAAGTGCTTTAAGTCTACGTATTGTTTATAGGTATTCTTGACTTCATACTGGAACATAAACAAATATTTTTATATTTTTTATTTTTTTAAATTTTTAAATGAGCGTGAGTCGTGAACTGTTGGGCTTCGCTTGTTGATACCCCAAGAGTTTTGTGAATTTTGCCCACACATGTTACTAGCGTAATATATAATTATAATTATATATATTAATATATATAGATATTATTTGTAGAAAGAGATACTATATATATAATATATATATAATTATACCTTTAAACCCTTATATAATACAGTATGTATTATATTATTATAACGTTCACTATAATATAATACGTATATATATAAAATACTATACATATATATATTTTAAACTATATATAGATATATGAGAGTCGCAAGCATAAATAATTTATGTATATTTCTCAAATAAAAAAAAACACTGAGTATATTATATATATATAGTAATAATAAATAGATTTTAATTAAAAAATTTAAGTTAATTCTATATAATTATATAAAAATTTATACATATGATATATATATTATATATATATTATTATATATTATTATATATATATTTATATATATATATCATACTATATATATATTATATATAATATATACGATATATATAATATATATAGTATATATTATTTGATATATCTATATATAATATATATTATATATATGTAGTATATATATATTATCGGGTGATTCAAAACCTCTGGCGACAAACTCGGAGTGGCTTGATAGAGCAAACGATAAGAGACATTTATTGTTAAATAACCTATGTTGTTTGACTTCGTTTCAAAGTTGCGGAGGATTGGAAGGCTACAACTAGTTTCTATGCTTGTTTTGAAAGCGCGCATTAGGTTACCGTACGATTTTAGGTTACTTCATTTTTAATGTGTTTTGTGCGTGCGTACATGTGTTAACGCTTATCGTCTCTGAAACACATGGCGATTTTTTACATATAGAAATTCCATTTCGTTGATACTCAGTCGGTTGTAGCCTCGTGATCGATCGATTACGATCGGATTATTCCACCTCGTGGTGTGGTGTGGATTGAGGTATCGCTCATTCATGCATCGGGTTTCCGATTCGCCCACGTTGAACATTATCATATGTCGGTTAGTTATTATATATATTTATATATATATATTATATATAGTTTATATATTTATACTTATATATATATTATATATACTATTTATATATATATAATAGATATATATATATATATTATATTATATATATAAAGAGACAATGCCAGAGAATGAATGGTTTCATACATGTATCATCACCTGTATTTTCCACATATCTCAACATTGAATTTTAATAGGCCTTAAAACCTCGAAAAAAGAATTTACGTATTTTTAATGCACTTAAATTCGATAACGATCCAATATCCAGTATTTGGTAAATAAGACAGCTGCAAATTTATAAAACCCACCAAGTATGAGGTCGGACATCAGTATAATTAGTATATGTAGAAAATAATCATGAGAATCGTATTTTACTAAACTAAAAGTCCACCAAATTCCTCCGATTGAGTATGAATCTAGCAACTGAAGATGGAGGCATGAGGCATTGTAGCAAAGTCGCCGAGGATAAGAGTCGTGTGACTCGCGCGTTTCTCAGACTGCTAGTTTGAAAGTAATATTAAATTTTAAAATGAATTTAAGATTAAATAGGTCGGATATAAGAGAGTGGATGCGGAAGCAGTAAAATTAGTTATTAGTTAGTAAATTATAATATGTTTTAATTATAATTGATCATTCATTAATTTCTTGCTAATGCAATATAAATTGGGATTCTTTAAAAAATGACTGCTAACTGACTGGTCAGGCACATCCAAAGTTGCCTGCCTTGAGAAAAGGAACTATGTTATGTTTTGTGATCCGGAGATTAAGCAACTGTATGGCACTTGATAGGCGTATATTAAAGGAAAATCGATAGAATGATGCGGGATTTAAAGAAGCTTCGAACGCTCTTATAATATGATATATATAATATACTGTATTATTATATATATATATATATATAATATATATTTATATATAAGTATATATAAATATATATATATAATTATATATATATATATATAATATATACTATATATTATATATATATATATATTAATATATAATCTATATATATAGGTTATATATAGTTTATATGATATTGCTGACTTTTTAATATTTTTGGGCTCACTAAGGCAAGTAAGGCGTTGCTACTCTGCCTACCAAAAGCCGCCACTGAT
>JABUQX010111040.1:15000-17500 GCA_015478945.1 Trachelipus rathkii
TGTCAATACAGGTCCAATCAATGGCTTAGGTGTACAACTTGAAGTATTAATGGGACGAAAACTGCATACCCAAGGTTGTACGCTACATCAAAATGAACTTCCATTACGGGCTCTTTTCAAAAAGCTTGATAATGTAACAACTGGACCCAATACCTTCGGTGGACCACTTGGGCAAATTTGTACTGGGAATATTCACGAAGAACCAGTATTAAGGTTTAAATCTATAGAAACCCCAATCATTTACGGATTTCTTGAAGATGGAGTGCTTAAAGATCTTAGTGTCCATCAGAGACTTCTGTTTGATTACTGTAAAGGTATTGGATCTGGAAACATAGAAAATAGATGGGGTACCCATAAAATTGGTCCACTCAACCATGCACGATGGCTAACTCTTGCCATAAGACTACTTTGTTTATATACTCGGGATAGTTCTCCAATCGAAAGTCTGACTAAATTATTACATTATATTGTTAATGTTTATGCACCAGCATGGTTTGAAATTAAGGCATCATCGAAATTTCATGATGCTCCTCGTATTCTTTTCAATTCAATTACAAGGCTTAATCTTCTCCCATTTAATGATGTGAAACGCATTGTACAGAAAAACATTCAAGGCAACGCCTATTGTCTACTTCCTGAAAATTTTCTTTATGCAATGGTTAAAAATGAAGACCATGAAATCAGAAGTCTAGGATTAGAACATGTATAACTGAAATCTTTGTTTTACGTAACTAGTTTTCATAAAATGTAATAGAGTTCTAAATGTACAAATTCATTATAAAATATGTACCCTACATAACCGAATGCCTCATTTGTGTTTATTGTTTTTATTTCTTTGCAGAAAGACATGTGATCGGAAGCGTGAGAAAACAATTCCAAAGGTAAATTGGAATGCAGGTTGCTGGAATGAACAAATAGATCTTACTTCTACTGGTGTTGCAGAACCGCCAAGTATGAAAAACATGTCCAATGAAAAATTGTTTGACTACTCTTGTTAGGCCAACTCTTCCCGATTTTCCATCACATTCTCAAAGCGTTGAAAGATCTGTGAAATTAGTGATATCAGTTTCTCAACATGTGTATGGCTTTGAGAGTAGAAATGCGTCGATTCTAACATAAGTGGCGAGTAGGAAGATGCATCCGTCATTTACGTCCAAATCATATTACTCACAATCGCATGATGACATATTACAATAGTTAAGATACAATGTCAAACTTACTGCTATGCACAAATGTAGTCCAATTGCTTATACAATGTATAATGAACTGTGTTTTTTTTTTACTCTTTACCATTCGTAAATAATAACGTTTGAATGGAATCATACCTTCACAGACACATCCATGATAAAAACCAACATATCAGTCGGATTAAATATATCATTGTTTGAAGTACAACCAAATAACTTTGATTTCCATTCCAGCAAGCAAACCCTTTGAATATTCTCTAAAACTTCGGAGGAATTTTATTTTCCATCTCCTTCAACTACGCAACATTTACGCAGCTGCAGGTTTTGTGCACCTACCCTAACTATATATATATATATATAAATATATATATATATATCTATATATATATATATATATAATATATATATATATATATTTATATATATTATATATTATATAGATATATATATATATATATATTATAATATAATATATTATATTATCAGCGGCGACTTCAATATTTTTATAATATATTATAATATATTATATATATATATATATATATATATATATATACTTGATAATATATTATATATAATATATATAATATATATTATTATATATATATATTATATTTATATTATATATTATATATCACGTATAAATATACTTAAAGTAGTCTCAACTAATTTATACATAAAGAGAATTGTGGTTTCTTGTCTGTGGTAACATCAAAATGTAACTAAGAGATACCAAAGGCAACAACATAAACAATTTTATACTCTAAATTCTCACACACACAATCTTTCCGCTATTCATTCGAGCACCAAGTGTCACCTTTTTTATAATTTGATGAAAAAAGCGTTAATTTGATCCGACTTGATTATAAGACCTTTTATTTCATTTTACATAATCTTTTTATATTTATTATGTAATATTTTCATTCATTTGACCAATTTCGCAAAAATTTTTTTTTTTTATCGTGACACGAAATTTGTAAAAGATCGATTGTTTCTATAATGTTAACTCGTGGTAAGCACGAGCAGCATGAGCATATGAGTCGCCTCTGATATATAATATATATATAATATAATATTGAATAATTTATTATTAATAAATTATATTTATTTTCATTTTTATTATATAGATATATTATATATTATATATATATATATATATATATATATATTATATATATATATATATATATATATATATATATATATATATATATATATATATATATATATATATAATGAAATATATAATGTAGACAGAAGAATATTTTCTTGTTTTTCAAAATAAATCGTACCAAAAAAAAAAAAAAAAAAAA
>JABUQX010111040.1:30000-49671 GCA_015478945.1 Trachelipus rathkii
GTATAAGTTGAAAGATATTCAGTTGGTAGAGTAGTATAGGCTGAAAAACCTTCAGCTATACTGAGGTATTTTGTGAAAAATCTTTACCTGATGGAATATGGGGTGAAATATCTGCAGGTGGTGGAGTATGATTAGAAAGATCTTTAGCTGGTGGAGTATGAGATAAAAAATCTCAGTTGGGACGAAATATCCTCTAGAAGACAATATTTATGTTAAAATTACAAAGATTTAGTTTTTTTTTCTTTATTTTTAAAAAATTGATTTATATAACAAAAAAAAGTTAGCATTACCCCAAATATCTTTAAAAATTTGTAAACTCTATAGTCAGATCTGGTGCCCTCTCTGTTAACTTATAATAAGCTCTATATTTGTTACAATAGAAAGGTTTATTCTGAATGATAGTCTCTCCGCTCCCCATTTCGGTGAGGGTAGGCTAAAAATGAGAGGGTAGAGACGCTTGGAAGGGCGATTAAATGACCATTTTCAACACGAAGCGTCCCTGCATCATAATACTTGAGTACTTTTGATTAGGTGTAAATCTACGTGCAGAGAGTTTTAGCTTAGATTAGGATCAGTGGCCAATTAATATTATTAATTGTATAAATGGAAAGAGTTATATATAGGATTTGCATGTGTTGGAAAAGTTCCTCATATTCATAAAGTTGCTTCCTATACAGTACCCTTAATTATTACCATTTAGTGTAAAGACATTTCCTGATATTAATCTCGTTTCAGTGAGTTTTAAATACAGAATTTAACTTATGATCATCTTCTCATTTGGAAAACCGCGATATTGATAGGCGCAGTAAGTAAGCCATAGACTATACGGGGTACCAAGAGCGGTCTTTGGACTCAATTGAACCAGCATATATCAACATATATATAACTATTATATAATATATATATTATATATATATATTAATATCATAACTTTATTCTATAAAACATCCTTTTCTATATATATGTTTTACTATATCTTTTTATTTTAAACAATTCTGAATTCTGGAATTTAATATAGTATACCAGTGTCACAAAGTCGCAAGTTTGTGCGTACGTTTGTGTACTCACTAATTAGCCGTAATCGCTGAACTTGACAGTGCACATGGGCTACCCATGATTAGGTCATGGCGACATCAAGAAAGACGAGTTTGGTTCCTTAGGGAAACATCACAGTAATATAACGTCGCATTTAACAATTTTTCCTTCAACTCCACCAATCCTCCCGATACCAGGCCGAGATCAATCTGGAGTTTTTAGGAAGACCACCCGTAAAGAATACGATAAAAGACTAAAGCGACTACAGCAATAACAAAGATTATAATTTCACAGGTGCTATGAGCCTGGACATTGATGCAGAGGCGTAAGTCAGGAATCGGATGAATATTGCGTCTTCCCTGTTCTGGCATCATCTTTGTAATATTATTTACTATAACCTCTATACTTATATACTATGAGCTCTTACCTAGTATATACCCTGCTCCTCATACTCGTATTAACTACTTATCTATACTAGGCTCTAGGTATATATATAGTCCCAGCTAGTGAACAGTATATATATATATTCCATATATACTAGGATATTAGTACGGGTAGTTACAGCATACGCTCACTATAACCTTTCTGCCCTGCGCCGCATCCTCTCCTTCATTAGGATTGGGGCACACCGGCCTCAGACAACGCTGTTACACCGCTTCTAGGCGGTTCGCAGCAGTCATAGAATAGAAGGTCTACCAGCAGGAAGGTGTGTCCAGCGGGAGCCGGTCGTAGGGCCCTGGGGACACTCAAGAAGGAAGTGCTTTCTGGATACTGTGTACGCGATATACCACTATACTAGTGCAAAATGGGGGATATAACGTTTGTCCATAGTTGAATCTGATTTATAGTGCATAACGATTTTGGGTGGGTCAGCCCTTTCGACTCAATACGCCTTCGCCTGCACGACAGGTGTTGAAGTGTTGAATTTCTTCCGGATGACAGTGATATGTCATTCTTTGTGGGGTGAGTTATCAGTAGCTTTTCACTTCTGGGCCTGGCGGATAGTTTTCATTTCCGATTTTAGAAATTTAGTTATATTACAGCACGTGGTACTTGGACGATTTGACTAGAGTATGTGGTTTCGGTTAATGGGTCAATGGGATGTGTTGAGAGAAGCCAAGACACTGTATTTGGGGTGGCGCGAGGAAGGATCCGTTGTGTGTAGATTCGATGGCAGTTGATAAGTCGTGTTAAGTTTGGCTGGTGCAAGCTGAATGGGGTGGATTGTAAAGTCCTTGTGGTCGGGGGGGATTGGTAGTAGTATACTGTGCAAGTGGATCTATGGTCGTTGGTATAGAGTGTTTTTTCTTGGAAAGGAAATGTGGTAGTCTCGTGACGGTATATAGTTTCCAACATGGGTGAGAGGATAGCGGAAGGATGTGTGGTCTCGTCAGTGATGATTAATATGTGCCTGGATGAGTCGGGTTGTTTTCGCTCATATATCGGCAGTGATCTATTCTTAGGGCTAGTGTTTTGTTAACCTTGCAATTCTGATTCTTTATCGATTCGAGTTAGTGATAGTGCTGGCGACCATCACCGCCGGCGACGGCGAGTAATTCGGTATATTTTCAGTTCTCTCCTGTTGGACGTTGTTTTGTAGATTTTGTTGGTACCATGGGTGATGTTTCTATCATGCTAAGTAAGTTGTATGTTGGGTATTTTCTTTACATGGCCGACATGAAAATTTAAAAAACTAAAGGTAGAAGAATTCTCTTTTCATTTGAACAGGGTCTTTTTCCTGGCTCTTGTTTTATTTTAATTCCTATTACAGGTAAGCGGTGATTTCGAGAACAAAAGGCTTAAAAATTACGTTCACCTTTTTGTGGCACCGTGACCATTTGGTATTAAAGGTTCAAAAGTTCAAAGAAGGAAGATACATCTGGGAAGATATTGGTGTGAAATACAAACTATCCCCATTCATCCCTCCAGTCATTTTCAGAAAGGGTCAGGAAGGAGAGTAGAAAAGCCGTCTAGGGATATTGAAGGAGTTTAGGTCGGGAAAGCTCGGGGGACTGGTTCAGAAAAAGGGCGGTTTCATCACATTTGTACCAATATTTCATAATTAAAAATTTCTCGCGCCGCTGAAGAGAATTAAAAATGATATAACGTAGAAGCTTAAATGAGAAGAGGCATCGATAAGTAGACAGATTATTGTAAAGAAGCTGCAATTGCTGTACTGGATCTCATCCAAGCAATTTAAGCGTTGAATGGTTTTCTGCTCTTACATATAAAAATCAGACAGAAGAGGAGAAAATAGGAGGGAATGGCAGATGCTATTTATGTTTGAGAACTAATTCATTCATGAGTAGAATGACACTAGATGTAAGTTCATGTGACTTTTTAGTATATTATTAATATATATATATATATTATATATATATAATTATATATATATAGTATATATATATAGTTATAATAATAATTATATATATATATATATATTAACGCCTTGCACTGAGCTCTCAGTAAATGATTTCTGGCGAAAAAAACATCAAGACTAAACATCCCTCCATACAGCAGATTAGCTCCGATGAGATTTCTATCTCTCCTAGTTGAAAATGAAGTGTAGGGTCATCATTTGGTACGATGGAAAACATAAAAAATACTTGTACAGGACAAACAGCTTCTGGAAAATGGACTTCGGTCTGCTAATGAAATATGGATGAAACATTGGCGCTATGTTAACCTGCAGGGTATATTTACTTTGAAGGAATACTGTAATTTCAGGCAAGTCATCTAATTAATGAGACTGATCAGTTCATTATTTTGGGACATAATATAAGTATATATATATTTATATATATATATAATATATCAGATTATATAATAATTATTTTATATATATATATTATATAATAATTAATATATATAATATATATATTAATAGTAAATATAATATATATATATTAATATAATGTATAATATATATATATAAAATTAAGAATTCAATGTAAGTATTCTAAGTCTTGCAGATAGATCACAAAGTGGCTACTCGGGTAGAGAAATGATTTAGATGATATATTACTGTATTCAAAATGAAGTTGATAACATTAGGTTGAGCGATAAGTGGCAAAAAAGTTTTAATAATAGTTTATAAAGTGCAAGGTTCATTTAGGTAATCAAATAGAAGATTAAATACGTGGTGGCTTATGAGGGTTTAGATGAGAGTTAATGCAGCAATCTGAACCATATCGTTTTGGAAGCATAGAAATAAGGTAATAAGATGTTTAAGTATTATAATGCAATAATGGTTACAAAACAACAAGTTATATACTGTATATAGACTGATTTAGTCAATATAGAGTATTGCGCAAAGTTTGGGCCCTTAATTTAAGAAAAGACACAAATATGCTAAGAGAGTACAAAGTAGAGTTACAAGGATGATTTCTGGCTTTGAGGGTAGACTATGGGAAGAGGCTGGAGAGTTGGAATGTTTCTTAGAAAGCTATTTCTCATTTCTTGTATTTGTAGCTAATGGATCATCTATGTATATTTTCATTTTGAAGTCATTTTCGAAAAAAATGTCAAAAGTGAAAAGAGACATGTCAAAACATAATTTTGAAAAATGAAATCTAAGAATGACTACAGACACAAAAACATTCGAAAACGACGTTTTTAGAGTCTGAAAAAACTTAATTTGCTTTTTTTCCGATCAAATTGGCTGAAAAATTAAAGATTATGTCCACCTTTAGGGGTGGTGAAAATGGGCTCAGCCCGAAGCAATATTTAACTATTTTTATTGATATTATATATATATATAATACTTATATATATATAAGTATAATATATATAGTATATGATATAATATCTGATGCCGGTCGGTGGACGTGTTGCCAACAGCAGGGACTAGAAAATGAGAAGGATCTGAAGGAAGCGAGAATGAGTGCAAAGTTAGAAGAGTTTTACAGAAGGATGTAGCGGTTTTTCGTAGAGGGAGTGGAAGCTGCTATGAGAATTATTGTGGACTAGAATTCCAACTGGAAGCGGATAAAAAAAGTAATATTATATATAATCTGATTAGAAAATATTTATAGCATTCTATGATTATTTAAAATTTTAAATCAAATATATTCAAAGAATACCTGCAGAAAAATTTAATATGAAAGAGGAGCACTAGTAACTTCAAATCAAGTTCTTTCGATACACTCAATATATATAATGAATGGATAAGTTTAAAAAAAAAATAGGTTCGTTGGTAGGGCAGAACAAATATGTGAAATAGCCTTTGTGTGCTAATTTTATAAATTAGAATAATTTTCAACTTTTACATGATATACATAGTTATGCGGCATCTGTGGGTAGATAAGTCCTATATAAGAAAGATGGATTCTAGGCAGTGGATAAAAAAGAAGACTTCTTTGCCATATAGTTTAATAGACACGGGTAGCAGCCCGTCCTTTACTTTTGCTTGTAAAACTCCTGGACCAGCATTGGATTCTTATGCGCCTAGAAGTACTATCTTTGGGAGGCTCTGAGCAGAACAATTCTTGAGGCCAATGAAAAAGATGCTTAGTTCATGCATCTGAAAGGGTAAAGACCCTACTTGAGTTAATAACTCAAGGATTAGCATGGAAATCGTGTGTGCCGAGATAGTTTCTGGAGTACTGCTATGGACTTAGAGTTCTGGCAGAAGGAAGATGATGGCCAACTAACAAGGGCTTTTCGCCTAACTTGGGAGTGGTAAATAATAATATAGCTAGTAATATTAAATGATATAAATATATAATTAATAAGTAATATTATCATATATATATTATTTATATAATATTTATATATATATTATATATAAATGATATTATTTCTATTTGAGATATTATTAATATGATATATGTGTATAATATTATATATATTATATATATAATATTATTTATATAGATATATAATTTATATTATATAATAATTATATATATATATATATATTATGATATATAATATATATATACTACATTAATTATATAAATATTATATATAATATATATACTAATATATGTATATATTATAATTTATATTAATATATATATATAATAAGTATATATATAAACGAAAAAAATTCTGGCTTACGGCACAATATATTTATATATATTATATATTATATTATATTATATAATTATTAATATAATATATATAATATATATATACATATATTATATATATATATATATAATGTATATATATCTGATATACTATATAATATAGTATATACTATATTATAGTATCTATTATATATACTTATATATATATAAAATAATTATATATTATATATTTATATACAATACATATAATATTATATATTATATATATTCGTATATCATAGTATATATATAGTATATTATATAATATATAATATATATATATTTTATTATATATATATATATATATATAATATATAATATTATAATTATATAAGTATATATATATATATATATAAATAATATATATATATACTAACATTATGAATAATTAATATATATATAATAATATATATATAGGATAGTATATAATTTATATATATATATATTATATATGATAGGATTACTAGAATAATATATATTATAGATATATAATATTAACATCTTAATCTCATCACCCACGATTCTCTCTCAAGCCTGGGGTCAGGGTGGAGTTAGTCATCGCCTGGAAACAGGAATAAGTAGATCAGAATAATATGACGAAAGCGAAAAGAAGTTCAGCGCCTTCCAAAAGCGATACCTTAATAGCTTTTAGTGAGAATCTCAGTCGCAGTAAGAGTCACCTAGAGTTTCACGCCCTCACTATGGGAAGTCTCGCCAATGCTAAGTGTTTATGCCAACACCAGGAGGGAACTATACATCTATCCACAAAACAGTCCGTATTGCACTTCCATATTAATGCACTTTCTCTCGCTCTGTGAAACTCAGATTTCTCTCTGTTCAGAATCCTTGGCTGCATTCTCCAGCTTTTTTCTCGGTCTTCCAGCTGGCGATTCCCAGCATATCTCCACACTATATAATCCGCTTAGAACCAAGTCCAACTCTCATCCATTTCTTCCACATGGTAATCCTGTCTCAACACGGTTTCTTGATTCTCTCAGCAGCACAACACTCTCTTAATGTTCATGTATTCTTGCTCATTTTAATCAATTCTCTCACTTACACATACACCCCTAAGATTGTCCAGGAACAGCATTGTACTTTCAGATATACCTCATATAGACCTATACTACTCACTATAGCATACCATTGTAACAAACAAAAAAACCCAATTATATATTATAATTATATATATATCTATATGATAATATAATATAAATTATATATATATATATTATAATAATATTATATATATATTATATATATATTAGTATAATACTATATATATATATTATATATATATATATATTTTTCCAGAGGGTGGATGTCGGAGTCGGAGTCGGAGTCGTGAGTCGGGAGTCGGAGTCGAGTGAGTCGGAGTCGGAGTCGGAGTCGGAGTTCGGAGTCGGTAGTCGGATTTCTTCAAATGGGTGGTCGGAGTCCGGTATCTTTGAAGAGGGTGGAGTAGGAGTGGAGTCGGTAGTCCAGGAGTCGGAAAATTTTTACGACTCCAAACTCGGTTAGTAGTATTATTGGTACAAAATTGAAGGTAACTACTAACGTACTCAGTGAAATAGTCTATAAGTAAAAGATGGTAGGCAACCATCCAATCTTTTTTTTTTTTTTTTTTTTTTGGTGTATCATTAATCGAATACACTCTGCTCTCAAATTCTTACTATTATCAAATAATCTCAAATTCGGTTGGATATTGAAGTTTCTCATTTTAACGTGTCTCTTTTCTTTACCAAAATTATTTATATACTATTAAATATATTATAATATAGTATAGTATATATATTAATTATATATATGATTATAATATATATTTAAGTATATATATATATATAAATATATATAGTATATAATATATAATATATATTATATATATTATATAAATATATATATATATTTATATATATATATTATATATTTATATATATATATATATATTATATATTATATATATATATATATATATTTTGAAAAGTTACAATGATATATGTTATATATATATTAATTTATATATATATATATAAATTATATATTATATATATATATTATTATATAATATTACATATATATATTTAGTGATTGTAGTGGAATAACCTGCAAACCGCAACCGCAACGCGCAATGGCGAAGCTAACCGCGACATAATTTGACAGACCGCAACTCCTGGTTGTCACTTGGGTTACACAGGTAAACAACCGCATTACCGCGGATTATATCACTTGTCTTTAAATAGCTATATAGAAATACATATATATATATAACTTAGCAACTGAGAACTCTGACAATTCGACCGCGAAATAAAAGACCAGCAGAGGACGAAAATAGGTATTGGCCTTGGGGGCAAGTTTGCGTTTTTTATATCATTTATTATTAAGCCCATACAGTCTTTAAGCCTATAAGTATTAGGCCTATTTTAATAAAAGAACTACGACTGTTCTTTTTTTTATGAATATTATGCAATGCTTTCTTTCTTACAAGCGTGGGTGATATTTTTTTTGCTTGTATTTACACGCAAAATGTAACACAAGGTATTAATAAATAAAATATTATCTAATAAACACTATTATTTATGAGGAACAATAAAATTAATAATTACATAATAACAGATGAGCACCGAATGATATTAAATCATAGTAAAGTTCAAGGATATCTAAAAAATTATTTAATTCAACCTGACAGTCATTCTGAAAACTAACCATGCAAAAAGCTTCTCTACTGAAAGCGCGTCTGTCTCTCTCTCTCTCGAATAAAAATGGCCTTGAAAATATTCAATGCGTGTGCAACGAGATAGCGAGCGAGGGAGCGAGGAAGCGAACGAGCAAGAGACAGCGAAGGAAGGCACAAGTTTAGGTGTAGTGTATATATAAACACGAAACACAAGGATATTCAATTAAAAATACATAACTTAATCTTAGGAGAGAGTAGGGTCATACAAGGTAATCAAGTATAGGTATAAATTTCTTACTCGTACGAGTTCAAAGTGAATCTATAATACCACAATTGATCTATCAGTAAAATAAAATGTAAGATGTTGTGATTATATATCGCAATAGAGATATAAAGTGTAATCTATTATAAATAGTTATAGTATAACGGAATTATATTAGTATAAAATAATTAGCTAGTATTATCATGATATAGAGTGATATGGGACGGACGGATAGGATATTACGGTATACGATAGTGAGTAACTTGTGAGGTATATCAGTGAGGTTAGAGCTTTATTATAGCGCCACGCACAAGCAGGGAGAAGGTAATAGAGAGGATAAGGTATCGCATTGATGCACCTGAGTAAAGTGGATATATACTAGATATACAGGGTAGTATTATTAGGGTAATAGGATAATGGAGTATTATAACTTTTCTTCTTCTTCTTCTTGCGTTTAAAACTATTACATTTCTTCTAGTCTTCTTCTTCCTTGCTTCTTCTCTTCTATACTTCATTAAACTGTTCTTCTTCTTGCTTCTGTCTTCTCTTCTGCTCCCTCTTCTTTTTCTTTCTCTTTCTAAAGCTTTCTAGGTCTTTATTGCCTAGATGAATGGTCGAAGTAAAATATAAAATGATGTATATTTGGATTAGTATACGTCTATATTATAGGAAAGAAACAGGTAAGTTAGACTAAGCCTGGGTGGGAATAGCGCGAGTGGCAGTTTATGGAAGTACAGATACCATATGCTAAAAATGGAAACGAGTAGGAAAAATTTGAAAGAGTTCAGAAGACGGGCAAACCTAAATTAAATAACGCAGGATAGTAGATTGAGAAGGAATAGAGGTGCATACTCGACGCACCCGGCTACGTGAAAATTAAGATATAGCGAATGTGGATTAGAAACAAGAAGATGTGGCCAGACGCGACTCTCAGTAGGAAGTTTTCAAAATATACATAAATAGAGTTGTTGTCAAGTCCATGCGGATTTACAGGGCGGGAATTGCTTTAGGGAGGGTGATTATGATTATGATGTAAGCCGTGAGTAAGTGGGCGTAAACTTGCGAGTCATAAAACAGGGGATTAGGCAAACCAAGTACTGCTTAGAATTTCTTCACACTATTAGCGATCGTAAAGTGAGAAGTTAAATGAATAGGGTTATTATGTGAATAGTGAATATCGAGATCGGCAACATGCGAATTAATTTCAAGATAGAAGTTGGATGTAATAACTTATTAGGTAGGGAAATTGGATACGGGAAATCTTTAATCATATTCAACTTTATTTTGATTTTATTAACATGGCGATAAGTTAGTACCGGGGACCTGAATAGATACACACCCGTAGACCTCAAACAAACATTTTGAGATCCATAATTGGGTAATGTTAAATTAGTACATCTTACAACAATAGAATTTGGGCGCGGAAGACTGTAATAAAAGGACCAGTTTTGATGTTCAAAGTTTTAAAACCTCCTAATTGAAAAATATCTGTAAATAAGATATGCTAGGAGAATACGGGAATACACATGTGAGTGAAAATAAAAAGGTAGAATCCATAAATGAAGGTTTGGGGCGATGCTTAGGAAACTTTTGAGTGGGGGATGACCAGAGTTTAAGGGTAAGGCTAGTTCTGTGGAGTGAGCGGAAGTATGTCATAACGTGTTCAGATGACATAACATGATGTGTGGAGGAAAATATGAAGGCTTTAGAATGTTCAACACACGGGGCGCATAGAACACTAAGATCATGATATCTAAAGAACAGGGTGAGTCTAATCGATCACACTGAGTAGGGAAAATAAGTTGAGGCCAAAATCAAGGGAATTTCACAAGTCCACATAGAGTAGATGCACTGGATGTTTGTTTTGTTTGCTGTAGAAGCGAGAGAGAGCTGTGGGCTTAGTGAGAAAGACTCATAGTGTCAGCTATTGTACAAAGTGGATCATATTCCAACCAAAAATTAAAAAAAATACCTATCAAACTATGATGTTTGTGTTTAGAAGCAGATCTGCTCTAAGTGAGCAAGCTCATATGTTATACATTGAAATAGGTTAAAATAATATACTTATTTTCACAACAATACTATTAAACAAGATTTGTTATTTGATAAATCTACATTTCCAACAAAAAAATTAATACTAAACATAATTTCCCACCCCATTACTAGCCTTGAGTGGACGGTAAAGTCTTTGCTAGTCGGGTGTAATCTGTTATTGTTTAACATTCATTCTTCACTTGCTAGTTGGTCTTGCTTCGTTGCGTGGGCTGTCGTCTTCTACTTCGTTGGGCGCTTGCTGTGCTTGCTTCGGTGGCTTGCTTGCTGCCTTGAACTATAGCGAACGAGTAGATTAGTTGGCACTACCTCTAAGAAGACATGAAGTTGCGCGAAAGAATTCTCAAACACTGTTATTAGAAGAACAACAGATCATTCTTAACAAATTTGCTTAGGTTATTAATGATGAAGATAACTATAAATCTTTTGATGCCATTTACTTTAGACTCTCAAAAGGCATGGTCGACCCAAATTATTAGAAAATGCTTAGAGATAAAGGTAGATAAAGGGTGAAGGAGAGAGAAAAACTTTTATTGGTGGAGGGATAAAGTAGGTTTTAGGTATCGAGCGAACCGTTGATTAGAAGTACTGTGGTTCTAGGAGCAGGGATTTGGAAAATCCCTTATGTACGGGAATGGGCGATATGAAATATACGTTATATAAAATATATATAAACATAAGAAAACAGAGAAAGTTAGATGCCACATGGGCCTTTCAAGACTATCTAAGTAAAAACTGCCAAAGCTTTGAATGAAATTCGTTTTATATTTAGAAAAATATCATTCTACAGTGAATATAATATAGTCAACCAACCTCCACAAGTTATACCACATGCAAACATGCAGTTTGATTAAGCCAAATTTTAAGCAAGTATTTCAACTAAACCAATATTTAAAACCAAATCACCAATACTCCAAAGGATTGTCAAAAATACTTATATACAACTCCCAGTCTATTAAACTAAATTATAAACAAAATATGTCAGCTAAGCTAACATGCAAAACCAAATCCTAAATATCCCATAAAAGATTGTCAAAAATAAACATCTAAATATAGTATATATATAATATAATAGGGTGTAAATAGGAATATCATAATGGGATTATATTCTATCATAACTCTATCTTAAATTTACCTAGCTCAATCACCATTTTATATACCTTATTAAGTATGAAATATTATGAAATATATTTTTACTAGGGATAAATTATATTATATTAATATATATTTTTATATATACAATATATAAATTATATTATTTTATATGAGAAAATATTTCGTACATATTGGAAAATATTATTATATATTTATATATTATGCCGTTTAATTATTATATATAATGTATAGGTTAGATTATAATATATATATATAGTGTATAGTATGTAGTATAGCGAGTTATGATAGGTAGATATATATAACATTTATTATATATATGACTTAAATTTATTGTAAAGGATAATTGAAAGAGAGAGTTCTGTGATATACAATTCAAAAATTAATTAATTAGTTAATTCTTAATAAATACTAAAATATATATATTTTATATTATTATTTTCTTATATATGGTGATTAATAAGGAGTTTGTAGTTATAGGTAGGTAGGTAGGTTGTATTAGAAATCTGATATTAACTATATATGCACTATAGATATATAATATTTTTATTATATAATATTAATATATACTATATATATTACTATATATATACTATATATAACAAATATTATATATATCCTATATATATATAAGTATATATATATATATATATATCCCTACCTATATACTATACCCTACCTACCTACCTACTACTATATCCATAAAGTACCTAAATATATATATATATATATATATACCAATATAATATAATATATATATATATATATATATATATATATATATATATATATATAATATATATATTATATATATATATATATAAGTATATATATAATGTAATATAATATTATATATATATATATATATATATATACCATAATGGGTGATTATTATAATATAAAATAGTATATATTATATTAACTATATATATATATATATATAGGGTTATTATGTATATATATATTATCTGGTTGTATATATACTACTAATACTACTATATATATATATATTATTATATATACCTTATTAGTATAGAGGTGAGTGAAGAGTAATATAGTAGTAGGGCTAATATATATAATATATAATATATATATATATAAATTAGGTATAATATATAATATATATGGTAGGTGTGGATATGGTACTATATATGTATTCGACGAGGTAATAGATTTTATATATATATATATTATATATATAATAATAGTAAATAATAGGGTTATATTTATAATAAAATATATATAATATATATATAATAATATATATATATATATTAGTGATGCAGGTAACAATCCGCCATTGCCGCGGATGCAACCCGCATCCGCCCTATTTCTTCACTTAGGCTTTGACAAGCTTATAGATAATTGGCGTGGAAGGTATTGGTGTTGTCTTTTGAAGGAGGTTTGATTTAAAGAATTTTATATAATAAAATACTTATTTGAAAGTTGAAACTACAATGAGAGACATCTGTAACTGACATCATTTCAAAAATGTAGGGCTATATCAACCATTTTCTCAATTCAATAATGGCCGTAAAATGTGTTGAAGGCAGTTCAAAAACGAAACTCCATATTCCATAGCGGTTATTTGGTTGAGCGAAGTAGACGTTTCAGCTCGGCTGTGGGAATAGTTCACTTCATATGAAAGGATGGAAAAGAAATAATTGGTATAGCTCAAGCGCCTCTTTCTTCTTTTTGTACGATATGGTTCGTATTCAGGGAGGAGTATTCATTACCTACTAATGTGGAATGTTATTAGGCGGATATACAGCATTGAGACGGAATTAAGAGGGTTAATTGAAACCAATTTTTAGAGAGAATTATGCCAAAAAAAAAAAAAATCAGCGCATCTACAGCTTCTGTCTGTCTCCCGTTGTAATATCCTATTAATCTCAACGCCAAAGAAAGCATTTTGAACCAATTTCAAATGAAAAATGATGACGTTTAAAAGAATGTAAGATGTAATATATATAAAAGATGTAATAAAACGCTTTGGTTCTGTGGAAAAATTAATGACCTTCATAAATATATTGCAACTTACTAGATCCCCGTTATTATAAGGCAAGTTATTTTTATCCTGTGTAACACGAGGATAGGTTAGAAAAAGTATAGAGGAGGTCGTCAACTTTAGAGGAATGTTGCAGTTGAAACTTTCAGATCGACAGGCTAATTGGAGATTCGCGCACCCATTAAAGGAAAAAAAAACGATGCTTGCGGTACTTGGAGCCACCACTCGTACAAGGGTAAATCAATTACAGATTCAATGGATGAGTTCTAGGCGAGTGCCAGGTGAGTGATAGAAGAAACAACATGGCATTACCTTTTAGAGATGCAGTGCAGGAGAGGGTGATTGAAAACTATTCCCAAAAGAAAAACGATTAGATATAAATGGGATGGGGATCCTATCAGGGGTTGGATGAGGAAAGTGGGGTAAAAAGCAAAATGTTTACACCATGTTACAGTTAAATCTTGCTGGAAATACACTTTTGTCTGTCCTTACAATGGGGTGTTCCAAAAAGCGAGGAGGTAGTTGTAGGCAATGGCGGTGGGGTGCTATATTTACAATTAGGAAAAGAGATAACAGCATGCTCTAGCGATAATGGAGAGAAAACTGAGAAAAATTGATGTTTCTCAGCAAATACCCTTCCTACTACCTTATAATTTCATACAATAGGAAGCAAAAGTAATATATAGTGTATCCATTGCAAAATTTCTTTCATATAAGGTACGGGTGTTTGAGGAAATGCGGTATGCTGAGGTAATTTGAGATTGGGTCGCCCCCTGAATCCCAGACGACCCTGGTATACGAGAACAAGTTATATCTCACATAGATTGTGGTAAAACCTTTCGAAATGGTATGATATGAGGGGTGATATAATAGTAATATAATTATAATATATATATTATATATAATTAATTATGTAATAGTAAGTGAACATTGAAAACACAAGTTGTTTAATTATATATTAGATATATATATAGTGCTATATATATATAGTGGATATTATATATATATATTATATATTATATATTATTTATTTACAAACATCCGCATCCTGTACGAATAAGTCGAAAAAATGACATCTCTACATCACTAATTTAAATATAGGTATATAAAGATAAAAATAAGGACATTATTATTATATATGTAATATATAATTATATAATATATATAATATATATATATATATAGTGAGGTAGTAATATAGTATATAGTAATCAGTAGGGCAACATGGTAATTTTTATAATACCTAATTTTTATATAGATTAGTATTATTATATATAGTATATACTTGATCTTCCAGTACATTGATCTAACTTTTCCCTAAAAGTTGAAAGGGAGTTGCTATCAATAATGTTTTTTGGTAAACCATTCCAAATATTAACCATTCTGTTACTGAAAAAATGCTTTTACACATCTATATGCGTCTAGATGGCATGCTTTCTTTTATATCTTATTATTATCTATGGTAAGCCTATTATGATATAATGATAAGAAGAACGTACTCACATATATATCGTCAAATGACGACATAATTTTAAAATGCCGAATCATATCCCCCGCTTGGAAATGTCCTTTATACGGAAAACATTCCCAATTCTTTTAGGCTATCCTTGTAACTTTTGTTTTTAAATAAAAAATCATCCTCGCTGCCCTGCTTTGCACTCCCTACAATATATTAATGCCTTTCCTTAGATAATGACCCCAAATTTTTATATTCTATTGCGATCAACGGGTCGTTAGACAGTGGGAACGCATGGGGTAAGACTGTCGTTTCGTGTGATGATAACCTATCTATTATAAAATTAATTTTAACACATCGGTTTAAATTCCTGATATTCTATTAGCTCTATTTCTAGCTTCTAAATATTGATCAGATATTTTCAAATTACTCTTGATAATCACAACAAAAGGTTTTTAGCCACTGACTCAAGCCATTCCATAAACATTTTGTAATTGAAATTCTTATTTGTATAACCAGCGTGAAGAATCTTACACTTTTTATTATTAAAATTCATTTACCAATTTTGACCACAACCAAGAAGTTTATTTAAATCACGTTGAACCCTAACACATTCCTCGATAGGCTTTTGGTCCAAGGGACATGCGGAGTCGGAGATCGGAGTGTGGAGTCGGAGTCGTGGAGTCGTGCAATGTTCCCAGTCAGTCGGAGTCGGAGTCGAAAATTCGGTGGGCCAGTCCGGACGCTCCGGCGAGTTCGGATGTCGGAGTCGATAAATTCCTGTGTACGGGGAGTCGGAGTCGGAGAGTCGAGTCGAAAAAAAGGTTTTATAAATTTAATTTTTTTATTAGAACTAATTATATAATATAATTAATTATTATTATTATTTTATTAAATATTTGATTTATTGACCTATATGAATTTTTTTTTTTCCGCCCCCTTGGGTATTAATTATTATTATGTATTATTATTAATGTATGGAACTGAAAGTATATTAAGTCTGTTAATTTGTGAATGGCTGTTGTAATGAAAAAATAAAAATAGTTTTGGCATAATAAGTGGGTTATAGCTTTTGGGTTGGGGCCGAAACTGAAATATATTAGTGTTTGTACATGTATAATTGGGTCGGCTGTCGCCCTGAGGGAATCTTAATATTCTTTATACTATAAGATGTGAGTAGGATGGTGATTTTTTTTGACTATTCTTGGGGCGCGGAGGGTGCGGGATAGTGTTAGAGAAAGTTAATATCCGCGTGATTGAGGTTGAGGATATTAGAGTCTGTAGCGCACGAAAAGGTACTATTCATATATATGTATATAATAATAGTTATCTTAACTCGATACTATATATATTTAATATATAATATAGCTATATATGTATATATAGTTGTATATATAGTAGTTAAATATTATATTATATGATTATTATATATTATATTTATTATTATATCTACCTACCTATAATAAAGACAGGGTTGGAAGTTTCTTAGAATGTCCAGGGGTATCCCAGGTGAAGATTTCTTCGCATGGTTCATGAGGGCGCGACAGAGCTACCGCAACCTGGTCCTTCTCCCTTTTGCTTGATTACTCTCTTGCGACCAACTGTTAGAATCTTATGCTGCCTAGAAAGCAAGATTCCTCTGGAGACTCTCTCTAAGGGATGAAACGAGTTTTGAAGCTAATGAAGAAGATGCTTATTTCTTAAATGAAAGTGCTTGCGGGAGGCGAAAACCCTATCTGAGAGTATTAACCAGAGGGACTGGCATCTGGTCTAGGCGAAAAGAAATGGTTTTCTAAAATGATCTAGGGTTAAGAAGTTTTCGGGCCAAAAGAATGTATTGGAAACCAAAAGCTGGGACAGGAGAAGGTTTCGGCGAAAGCCGGCTTCCCTGTGGAGAGTTGTTAGTAGAATAAGTATATATATATGAGTATATATATATATTATATATAGTAATATAAATATTATATATTATATATATATTTTTATATAATTATGTAATACAAGAATTTATAATATTATAATTTAATTATATGTAGGTAGTCATACCTATATATGATAGTATAAAAGTATATATATAATATAGATATATAATTTAGTAGTTATTTTATATATATAAGTACCTGTGGTATGCCGGAGAGTTGGCAAAATTATGGACCCAACTGCTTTAGTATGGGAGCCCACCAGGGGAAATCTCTTATGCCCAGCCTCGAAACGGGGCGCGGATATTGTGAAAAAAAAGGGTGGATAGTGTGAGGGAATGGGAGGGTATACTTGAAATTAGAATCTCATTGAGGTGTTAAAAAAAGTAAAGCTGTCTGGGTGACCTATTAAAGGGAACGAGTTTGCTTTATCTCTTTTCTTACGATAAATGAGTCTGCAATCGCTGAAAAGTTAATCTTCGTCAGGATAAGTTTTATGGGGCGAAGGACATCTCAGTGTGTATCCCTGTCATGGTTTTGTAATATGTGAAAAACTTTTACACATTATTCTTTGCAATCAAACATGGAGTCTTGATCCGAATATCACCAAGGTTTTCGACTTTATGTTGATAATCTTCGGATCAATGGACAGAGATGTACCTATTGACAACCCATTTCGTGAAGCAAGACTCTTCAAATCGCTCACTAGAGGGCCATATAGAAGCGAATAGTTCGGATGGAAGTGTTGTGACACAGGATCTCTGCAAGATGGTTTTCGCTAACAGAATAAGTAAAATTGTGGTTATGTTTCTGTCTAATCTTTTCTTGTTTTAATTTTGCTAGGTGAAACTTTCTTGGCTTTATGCAGTCTATTTCATCACATAGGCATCATCGAAATAAATTTTTAACACCTTTGTGAAACACGTGGTTCAAGAAATTTGGTTTTGTATCTAAGATCCAAAAAGATTACTATTGCAGATGGTAATCGTTTTGCAGATTGAGTTTGAAATCTATTTATCTATCTCCAGCATTAGTGTTTCTGGCACCTTTTGAAAGTTCCTTACTTTTAAAAGCAGCATTTAGCACAGCTTTCCATCGTTGCTTCTAGAGGAATCTCGTCTGGCAAACAAGAATTTTCTGAAATAGTAGTCTTAGTTTACCTCTTCAAACGGTTTTAAGAAGAGTAATACAATGACCTAAAATCCGTATTATCATCACCTCTGTCAAGCCTTTCATCTTTGTGTTTGTTCGAAGTATAAGGGGAAACAGCTTCATTTTTTTCTCCCATGTATGTACTAATACTATTCCAGGACGAGTTCTGAACATCTTGCGTTACAGAAAGTTGGCGAACATTTAGTCTCATAATTTCATTAAATGAAAAATAAATGGGCACCTCCAGAAATATAGTGCCTGGTATATCAAATTCTAAAGGTACATCAGTGTTGCTGAATTGAGGAATAGGGTTAATACTGATGAAATTGGTCTCACTTGTTCAAATCTGTTTAGAATTCATGGAAAAGTGGTTCAATTCACTCTTAAAGCAGTCAGGACTGGAAGGATGTAGAAAATGCATCATGTAGGTACGATTGTTGGAAGCATAATGAGCAGTGTCTTGATTGCCCGTTTCTTATATACCTTACAGATGATTGATGTTACTAATTATGTAAAAGATGCCAGTTAGTTATTAAATAGCAAAGTCATCAATACGTGTTTTCTTTAGTGGTCTTGTTACCATAAATGCAGAGTGTACTATTTGCTCAGCAGCACCTCATTTTAGCCCCATCTAAAAATCGACATAAAATTCTTTATTTTCAGACAATTTTGAAGGGAAAAATACAAACTGTAACTTTTTCTGACCTCTAGAACATAGTTTTTCGGTGTTTATCTGTTTCGGTAGTCATTTCTGCAGAATTTTCAATTTTTGAAAACCTATGTTTTTACATTTTTTGCTTCAACTCTTACAATATTTTTCGAAATGATTTCAAACTTGATTTATGCATAGATGGGTCAACTACCTAGAAAATACACGATATAGTTTTTTGATTTTTTGAAATTTGTTCCAGCAATGTCGAAATTCAAA
>JABUQX010111041.1:0-17016 GCA_015478945.1 Trachelipus rathkii
CGGTATGCTTCGTTCAGTTCAATTTGGGTGTTTAACCGTTTCGCATTTATCGTGAAACGCTTTTTCGCGCGTTTTTCGTGCGCCTTTTAATTAACATGATAATATTTAACAAAAAATTTATCATAACCTCACCTAATTATCATACTGAAGAGCGAATATATGTAACGTAACAAAGTTTTTTTTTACCTTAACATAGTGATATTTAATAAAATTTTATCATGATCTTATTTAACTATCATAATCCCTAACGAATAATTGCAAACAGAACAAAGTTTTATCCAGACATGACATAAAAATAAGTTCTTTGAATAAAATTTCATAGTAAAGTATAATAGCTTACTGATCCTAAAGCAGTAAATCAGTAAATCAAACAACCCACTCCCTCCCCTCCCACCTTTCATGCTCTATTGATCTATTGATTCAAGTCATATTTCGAGTATTATTTTGGATAAACATAACATAAAAATAAGTTCTTTATATACTGACCAACGAATATATGCTAACGTAACAAAGTTTTCACTTCAATAAAGCAAACATAGCATAACCTGAACTAAGAATATAATGTACAACAACAAACCTAACATACCTTAAGCACGAATAAACTGTTAACATTAACAAAGTTCCACACTTAACAACAGTAAAGTAACTAACATTGCATACAGAACGTAACCTATTAGCACTTTTTCAAACATATTTCTAAATTTCATTTTTATTTTTACATTAAACATAATATTTATTAAAAAATTTATCATAACCTAACCTAATTAATTATTCTACTGACCAACGAATATATGCTAACGTAACAAAGTTTTCACATCAATAAAGCTAACATATCATAACCTGAACTAAGAATATAATGTACAACGACAAAACCTAACATACCTTAAGCGCGAATAAACTGCTAACATTAACAAAGTTCCATACTTAACAACAGTAAAGTAACTAACATTGCATACAGAACGTAACCTATTCACACTTTTTCAAACATATCTCTAACATATCATTGTTATTTTTACATTAACATAGTAATATTTAACAAAAATTTATCATAACCTTACATAATTATCATACTGACCAACGAATATACGCTAGCGTAACAAAGCTTTTTACATTAACATAGTAATATTTAACAAAAATTATCATAACCTTACCTAACTATCATAATCCCCAAAAGATAACTACAAACATAACAAAGTTTTTTCCTCAGGAAAGCTAAACTATGAACATAACATACTTAATTAACACACAATCCAAGTACGAATAAACTGCTATCGTTAACAAAGTTAACAACTTAACTAATAAAGCTAACAATGGGGAAGTAAAATAAGTTTTCATTTTTATAACATAATTTTCATTGAAAAGTGCATCATATAAATATATAAAAACATATTAGTTTTATTTTAAATATATTAGTTCATCTAATCAGGGGACATAGGATTCTGCATAAATTGAGCAAGTTCTATATATCTCTCCAGAGATTCAACTCCCTATGAAAAGATGTAAGTATAAATACCTCCTGCAGCACTAATCCATTCTTCTGCATATTCAGGTTCAATTGCACGTATTCTCTCATGCCAGAGAGAAGTAAACTTATCCACGTTGTTAGTTATTAGCATACTCCTGTATACCCTATTAAAAGGTAAGCCGCATGTTTCAGTGTAAATACTGTAGATTATCCCATGAGCTATATGTATTAAGTCCTCAAGTATGTCGACCTCGTCAAGATGGGATGTTAATTCGTTTTTTCATTTTAAACCCAAAGCTGTAGTATTTTTTAGATGAATCAACAGTGAAACCGTCATACAACGTACGCACGATGATGTGACAGCATCGGAGAGAATTTTCCAATAGTTGCGTACATCATACTTTAGATATCAATGACGTGAAAAACGCAACACTTCTATTCTATAGAACTCTCACACTGTCACTCTGATAGATATTTCCTCGACGGCAATGCAAGTCAGATGAACATACTACCTTTACCCATGGCTCCTATGGTATCGATAATCTTGATGATATCTTCCAACTGAAATTGAATAAGGTATATTTAATTTGCATCTTCGGGCTGAATACGGCAATGTATCGCTCTCGCAATCGTTTACGAATAATATACAATGAAAACATGCGTTGGGAAATAACGAAGGTCTTCGTAAGATATCAACGCAACAAGCTTAGTGTAGAGTGGAGACGCCAGTCACCACCAGTATCAGAGAAAAATGTCTTACTGACGATAATCGTGTGTATAAACAGTCCCAAAGCGTAATGAGAATTGCTTTCTTTCAACTCATCAGAAGAAGTAAGCAAGAACATGATTATCGAAACGAACCATTTCCGATTCAAAAGTCTATTTGTATTTTCATGTTTAAGCCTTATGAGCAATTCGTTTCACATTTTCATTTTGTATTCGTATTTCATTAGAGTTTATTAGATACTGTTTCGGAAGTTTGTTCAACATTCCTCCCCCTTTCGAAACATTACGCAATAACTATGATTCTTGGTTGTTGTCAGCAGGGTTAATTTAACAAATTTATTAAAAACATGTTATGTTTTTACACAAAACGTTTATTCTTTTTATGTTTATAACTTTAAGCATAGTAATTTTTTAACAAATCCTAACAAAACAAATAATTTATCATAGCATAACCTATCTGTCATACTGACCAACGAATAAAACTATCTATGCAGTGTTGTCAATTATCTCTGCTAAAGATGCGTGTTGCCAAACTACCAATACTCACAGTTTCTATCCATCTATGACCATACCAACGTTAATTTTTAAAATTAACAAAGTAAATATTTATCATATCATAAACATAATTAAGCAAATTGAACTAACGAAAAATTTGCTAACATACCAAAGTTTTTAACATCATTAAACCTAACGAAATATATTGTTTTATTTTTATATTTTATTTAGTTATTATTTTTTTTTCAATTTTTTATTCTTTTATTTTTTTTTTTAAAGAAAAATACAATTTTTAATTTTTATTTTGTTTGTTTTAAAACCTTTTGTTTTTACTAAATTTTTTATTTCCTTTTTTATTTTTATATAACGTAAAAAAAATTGGCGTTTTAACTGACCGTAAATAGTAATCAGTTAAAATCAGTAAATCGAACACCTCCACCCCCACATCCCCATCCATCCTTGAGTCTACCGAACTTTGCAACTATTGATCTATTGATTGAAGTCATGATTTAAACCTTCTTTTTTTATGTAAACATAACTATAATAAGTTTCTTTCTATGATCTATCGTCAGGTCATATTTCGACGTAATCATTTTGGTTTAAACATAACATTAAAGTAAGTTTTTTTTTTTATACTACGACCAACGAATATATGCCTAACAATAACAAAAAGCTAACATACTCTAAGTGCGAATAAATGGCTAACAGTTAACAATGTCCCATACTTAACAACAGTAAAGTAACTAACATTGCCCACAAATGTAACCTATTCACACTTTCTCAAGCATATCTCTAACCTATCAATGTTAATTTTACATTAACCATAGTAATATTTAACCAAATTTTATCATAACCTTTCTTTATATACCTACCAACGAATATATGCTAACGTAACAAGTTTTTCACATCATAAAAGCTAACATATAGCTAAACTAGAACGTAATGTACAATGGCAAACCTACATACCTTAGCGAGCGAATAAAATGGCTACATCAACAATGTAAACATAACTTAAACAACAGTAAAGTAACTAACATTGCACACAGGAAACGTAACTATTTGAACCTTTTCAAAACATAGCTCTAGCATATCGCTTGTTTTATTTTTTAACATTAACATATGTAATATTTAATAAATGTATCATAACTTTACCTAATTCATCCATACAAGAACCAACGAATATAGGCTAAGGTAACAAAGTTTTCATATCATTAAAGCTAATATCATAACCTGAGCTAAAAATATAATGTACAAGCGACCAAACCTAAACAATACTCACGTATGAATAATGCTGCTAACATTCAGCAAAGTTCCCTACTTTACAAAAGGTCCAGTAAAAGTAGCTAACAATGCATACAAAACTCAATCTATCTCCACGTTTTCCAACATATCATCAGCAGTTAAAGCAGTATTAACAAAATCCCTTAACAAAGTGTTCAATCTATCAAAGATACAACATCTTGAACTATGCATTGATACTACCTTCATCAAAGTTTCACGCATATCAAATATAAAATCATTTTGAACTATGAAATAAACGCGTAGACATTAGCAAAATTCTCTGTCAAACCTAACATTACTCAGCAAACACTTAACCCTCAACCCCCGTTTCTAGCACATCATCACCAGCTAACACAGCAATAATCTTACAAACTTTTCATTTCCTACAAGCTAATATGACCTATAACAGATCTAAACACCTGACTACGAATAGGCAATGCTTAAATTGCAATATGTAAAACCCTATCAAAGACAAAGATATTTTCAAATTTACATTAAATATCAACTTTAAACTTAAACAAAGTTAAATAACAGTATCAAAGTAATTCTAACTCTAATATTTCTTCAAAGATGTCTCCTTACAACCTAACTAACATAACTAGCAAATTAATAGGGTTAATGCGAGCTTACAACAACACCTGTGTTACTTAAACATATCATCGTGCGCATGTCTTCTTAGAAAGATACATACCTTACGAACGAATAAACAGTCAACATTAACAACGACATCACTGATTAATATCAGTAAAGTAACCTACTGCACACCATCACAACCCGTAACGTACCTTCCCCTACACCAGTCCACTGAAACGAACTATCATACTGCCAAAGGTTTGATGCTATATTTGACTCAGATGTTCAGTTGGCTGCACCTGTAGGCTGAACATTAGGATACTTTCATGTTTATTACAAAGCTTCCTCACCGAATGCGCACCTCATCAACCATAATCTCCAATCTTTACTATATAAACCGACACAATTTTTCAGCGCGAGCCCCACTACATGAAGAATCACCGCACAGAGCAGATGCCGTGAAGCCCATATTTGGGGGTACCCGAAGGGGGGTGTACGCGTTGCATAAGGGCAAGCCCTTCGGGATGTGCCTTACGCTTACAAAAACAAAAAAAATAAAGACACCAAAAAATTCTTTTATAAAAAAATTAAGTTTCATACTAACATTTCCTAATAAATTCTCACTAATTTCAATAAATGAGGGGTACAATAGCAAATATATTTTGTTAAGGCTTACTGATGTTAAAAACTTTTTTATGTTAGTAATTATCTTCGTATGTTTCATTTATTAATTTAGGTTATGATATAATAAATATCACTATGTTAAATGTAAAATTAACATTGGTATGTAACAGATGGTTGATGAACATGTGAGCATGGTAAGTTTTGGCCAACAGCGCATCTGACAGAGATAATTTGACAACACTGCATAGATTAGCATTTATTCGTTGGTCAGTATGATAGATAGGTTGTTATGATAATTTTTTTTGATAGGATTTGTTAAAAATTACTATACTAATGTTATAAACATTAAAAGAATAAAGGTATGGCATAACATAAGATATTTGTAATTAAATCTTTTAGGAATATACCTGTGACAAACAAGAAGAACAGATATTGCGTAATGTTTCGAAAAGGGGGGGAGTTGAACAACTTCCGAACAGTATCTTATAACCTCTAAAGAAATACGAATACAAATACAAATGTGAAATAATTGCTCATAAGAACTTAAAACATGAAAAATACAATGACTTTTGAATCGAAATTGGTCGTTCGAAAAATCATAATTCTTGGTTACTTTCTTCTGATTGGTTGAAAGAAAGAATCTCATTACCTTTGCGGACTGTTATACACACGATTATGTCGTCAGTAAGCATTTTTTCTCTGTAACTGGTGTGATGGCGCTCATCCTAACACCTAAGCTATGTTGGTGATATCTTTACGAGGACCCTTTCGTTATCTCCCCAACGTGATGTTTCATTTATATTTATTCGTAAACCGATTGGAGAGCGATACATATTGCCTGTATTCCAGCCAAAGATGGCCCAACATTAATAGACCTTTATTCATTCGGTTGAAGAATTTCATCAGCATTATCGATACATAGGAGCATGGGTGAAAGGCTAAGTATGTGTCATTGATCCATTGCTTCTTGCCAAATATATTCACGAGGTGACAGGGTGAAGTTCTGAATAGATGGATGGTGTTTTCACGTCATGTGACAATGTTAAAAGTATGATGTGTCAACTAATTGGAAGTGCCCTCGATTCTGTACATTCGTGCGTAGCTGTGTATAGGTTTAACTGTTGATTCATCTAAACCATACACAGCTTTGTAAAATTGAAAAACGAATTAACTCCCATCTTGAGAGGTCGACATATACTTGAGGACCTTAATTACGTATAGCTCGAGATAATCTACAATATTTACACTGAAAGCACATGCTGTTACCGGTGTAATAGGGAATACAGGAGTGGTGCTGATAACTAACAAACGTGGGCAAAGATTTACTTCTCTCTGGCATTAGCAGAATCGTGCTATTGACCTGAATATGCAGATTGATGGATTAGTGCTGAGGAGGTATTTTATACCATACATCATAATGAGGATATTTGAATCCTGAAGAAATATATAGCACTTGGATCAATTTTATGCCGAACTATGTCTCTGAACTAGACTGATTAAGATTTTTAAATAAAACTTAAACGTTTTTAATGTATTTAAAATTATGCAATTTTCAATGAAAATGATAAGTTTATAAAAAATGAAACTTATATATTTTTATACCCGCTATGTTCAGCTTTATTGTGTAATTGTTAATGATAAGAATTTTATTCGTAGTCGGTTTGTGTGCTAAGTTATGTTATGTTCATAGTTTTAGCTTTACAGCGGATAAAACTTTGTTATGTTTGGCCAGTTATCTTTTGAGGATTATGATAGTAGGTAAGATTACGATAATATTTTGTTAAAAATATTATCTGTGCTAATGTAAAACATTGTTTACTCCTATCGTATATTCGTTGGTTAGTATGTAAATAACTTAAGGTTATTGAAATTTTTTTTTGTTAAATATTCTTATGTTAATGAAAATCAGAATGATGTTAGAGATATGTTTGGTAAAAGTTTGAATAGGTTACGTTCTGTATGCAATGTTAGTTACTTTTACTGTTGCTAAGTATGGATTACTTTTGGTTAATGCCTAGCAGTTTAATTCACGCGTTAGGTTAATGTTAGGTTTGGGTCGTTGTACATTATATCTTAGTTCAGGTTATGATAGCTAGCTTTATTGATGTGAATAACTGTGTTACGTTATGCTTATATTTCTTGGTCCGTATAATAAGAACCCTATTTTTATGATTTTTTTTTTTTTTTTTTTTTAATTTTAATCTTAATTTTGATACTCGAAATCTGACTTGAATCAATAGATCTATTAGGTTTAATAGATTAACGGAAAGGGTGAGAAGGAGAGGAGAGGGTGGTTTGATTTACCGATTTACTGATTTACAGCTTTAGAGGGTGTAGAAACGCGAATTTTTTTACGGTTATAACATAAAAATATAATTGTGTTTAGTAAAATATAGTGTTTTAAGTTCAAATAAATATAAAATAATTAAAAAATAAATAAAAATAATAAAATTTAAATCTTACTATGTTTTGTCGTTTTGTTCCGTTTAGGTATCTGATAGGTCGTAAGGTTATGGTGAAATTTGTTAATATTTACTGATTATACTTCGAATTGTTTAACCTGAATCATAGAATTAATAGATCATGAAAGGAGGGGAGGTGTGGGGAAGGGTGGGGTGGTGGTTTGATTTATAATGAATTTTCTGCCTTTTAGGTGATGTAAAACGCAAATTTTTTTAAGGTTATAAACATAAAAAGAATAAAAAATTTTGCAAATAACAAAAGTCTTCAAAAATATAAAAAAAATAATTAAACAGTTGTTCTATTATTAAATGATACTTGAAATGTGTCATGAATCAATAGATCAATAGATCAGGGATGGGTGGGGGGGAGGGGTGGGGTGGGTGGTTTGCTTTACTGATTTACTCAATTTACTGTTTTAGGGTATATAAAAACGCAAATTTTTACATTATAAACATAAAAAGAACAAAATTTTTAGTAAAAATAAAACAAAAACAAAAGTTTTAAAGAAATAAAATTAAAAATAAATAAAAGTTTTAAAAATATATATTATTATATATATTTTATAAATAAAGATAAGTTTCAAATCCATAAAACTTAAATATAATTTTTTATACAAAAATAAAAAATTTAAATATAAAAAATTTGAACATATATATATATATAAAGGAAATCAAAAAGACAAAAAAACAAACAATACAAGGTAAAGCAACACTGTTTTATTAAATGAATATTTACTAAATCAGCACTACACCGACTGTTCGTGATGCATAAGGTTAGCTAGCTTTAAATGTTTGTAAGTATTGTGACTTTCTTAGTGTTAACAATTTATTCATGCTTAAAGGTATATTAGGTTTGTTGTTGTACATTAATTCTTACTTCGGTTATGATATTAACTTTATTGGCGTGAAAACTTTGTTCGTTTATCAATTATTTCGCTGTGTCAGTATGATAATGATGTTAGGTTATGCTAAATTTTGTTAATATTACTATGTTAATTGTAAATAACACGATTATGTTTAGTAGATATTCTGAAAGTTGGCGAATGGTTACGTTTGCTGTGTGCTGTGTTTAGTTTCTTTACTGTTGTTCAGTATAAAACTTTGTTAACTGTTGGCAGTTTATTCGGCGCGTAAAGGTATGTAGGTTTTGTCGTTGTAAATTAGTATTCCTCAGTTTCTGATTATGAATGGTTAGCTTTTGTTATTAATGGAAGAATCTTTGTTACGTGTTAAGCTATATATTCATTGGTCACTTTCGATAATTAGACAATGGTTATGCTTAAATTTTTGTTAAGATATTACTATGTAATGTAAATAATGACAATGATATGCTTTATGAGATTGTTTGAAAAAGTGTGAGTAGTTTACGTTCTGTGCGTGCAATGTTAGTTTACTTTATTGTTGTTGAGTATGTATCTTCTTTAATGTTGACAAGTTTTTCGTACGTAAGGGTTATGTTAAGGTTCTTTGTCGTTGTAGCATTATATTCTTGGTTCAGGGTTATGCTCAGGTAGGCTTTCACTGGATGTGAAAACTTTGGTTAGATAGCCATATTCAAAGGTCAGTACATAAAAAGAACATTTTTTTATGTTATTTTATCCAAAATGATACTCGAAATATGAATTGAATTAATAGATAAATAGATCAATAGCTCAATAGATCACGGATGTGGAAGGCGAGGGGTGGGTGGTTTGATTTACTAATTAGGGTCCTGTAAAAAATTTCAAAATTTTACATATAAACGCATGAAAAGATAAATTTTTTAGTGAAACAAAAAGTTTTTTAAAATAAAGCATAAAAAAAAAAAATTTATAAATTTAAACATTTTTGAATGTAAACAAACACAATTTGGATGTTCGAAAACACACACAAAGTTTAAATGTAAAAATGTAATTTGTATTGAAATAGCAAACAATATATGCGTGTTTCAATTAATTATAATATAATTATATTATATAATATATTATAATATATATATATATATATAATATTATATATATTATAATATATATATATATATATATATATATTATATATATTAATATATATATATATATATATATCTATATTATATATATATATATATATAATAATATATAACGTTGAATCGTTAATAAAAAGAAAACGAATTTTGAAAATAAATGGCATGTTTCCTTTAGAAAACGGTTTTTAATCTTGGTTAAGATGCATCCGTGGCTCTTTCATCAGTTCCTATTTATCCTTTCCTTCCGGTTTGTCTCTCTCAATTTTTATCTTTCTATGGTCAATTTCAAGTTTTGGGCTTGCAGCTACCTACATCGTGTGAGCGTAGCGAGGCGTAACTTTGTGTGTGACGAAAGCTTACCTTATAGAAAGATGTATACATAGTTTCATCCTTTCACACTTCAGGTGAGGTGCACAGCAACGTAACTTCGGTTGCATTGAGGGTACATCTAAGAAGGGTGTATCCAATTTCATCGTTCTTTGTCAATTTCCAAGGTTTTTGGGGCACAGAACTATTCCCCGAAGGGCGTAGTGTTATTACCACAGCTGCACCGAGGATAATACCTTATAAGAATAGTCTTTACCTAAATTTCATCATTTCTAGCTGCTCCATATGCTCTAAAATTTATGGGCAGGCATAAAACCAGATTGATGTGGTGTAGTGTGCGAGTATTTATCCCTCTTTACGTCAGCTGTCATCGATATACATTATAAATAGAAGGGTGGATTACGCGCTCAATTTTCATTCGTTCTCTATTATTAGCCAACTTGATCCTAAAGTTTTTGGGAAACAACAGCCCCTCCTTCAATGCGGGCATAGTGTCTTTTACCTCACCTTTTGTATGGGATGTTACATCTATAAGAAGAGTGTATGACCACATTTATCCGTTCGTTACTGTCCATTTCAAGGTTTTGGGGCAAATCAGCCCGCAACACCATGAGTGCTTAGTGTCATTTTACCTTCTTTCTGTATCGAGGATACCTTTATATGAAGGGTGTATACCGAGTTTCAGTCTTCTATGTCAATATTCAATGTTTTATGGGTACCAGCATACCCCCCAACGGGGGTTTGTATGGTCTGTACACCCATCGTCTACAACGAGGATACCTTAAATTATGACGTGTGCGATTCCGAGTTTCATCTTCTACAGTATATTCAACTGTTTGCGGGCGTTAGCATTCCCCCCAGGGGATTGCAGCGGTATGTAACCTTCGCTCATACACGAGAATATTATATGAAGTGTCGGTATACAGAGTTTCCAGCTTCTACATCAATATGTCAATCGTGTTTGAGGTTAGACTCCCCAGGGGAAGGCACGGTCATGTAACCTCGTCAGTGTTGCGAGGTTACGTCATCCCTAAAGGGGGTACCCAAGTTTCAGAGAGATACCATGTAGCAACTCTAGCGCGTGCGTTGTTTGCGGGATGGTGGCTGTGGTTTGATCCATTTATGAATACACAAAATACAAGGAGATAATAATATATATATATATATATATATATAGTATACTATATTTATAGTATACTATATATATTATATTATATATATATATACTATCTAATCTTATATATATATATAATATATAGTATTATATATATAGTATATATTATATATTAGATAGGCCACTCTATAAGAAGAGCCACAATCCATATCTCAAAAACTACAATAGCTAAGGGAAAAGGAATATATTGTTGGAAACCTGGTAAAATTAGAGTGAACATAAACTGTCAAAAAAAAACAAAAAATCATATCTCAAGAACTAACATATAGCTTAACGCGAAAGATAATTACGCGATTTTTGGATATCTTGTAAAGTTTAGATTTAGGTAAAAGTTATGCATATAAATAAAACTAATAAGATAATTACAACTTGGCTACAAAATTTGGCTATTTTTTTAAGGGTGGGAGCGGACAGACATATATAATATAGCTATATAACTAATATATAACATATAATAATAAGATAATAAGAATATTAATAATATGATATATATATAACTATAGTCAGTTATTTATTATATAATATTATTAATATATAAACATACAATTGTGTAACTATAAATTTTAGGGTTAACTTCTATAATATATAAATAGTATAACCATATACTTAAGCATTAGGTAATAAAAGTAAATATGAACTAATTGCATCCAATAACCTATAGTTAACCTATTTCATACTTTTTATTTTATTTCAAACTTCCTATCTAGAAATACTCTCACTTGAGTTTTTTATATATTATTATAATACTCATATAAAATAGTAAATTTAGGTATAACTTATATATATATATACTATACTAAAAATTTATCTAATCAACATACTATATATATTATATATATATAATATATTTATTCTGGCAGTGGAAGGCTCTTGATCGATCTAATTACAGTTGTTTCTCGACGCGATAGTGAGGAATAAACATCGCAGGGCGTGAGACCGTTTTCATACCCCGTAGGGGAGGGGCTGGGGTAACCACACAAGTTTTTTCGACAACTCATTAAACCAAAGAGTACACATGGGAGTTCTCACGCGAGACCTCAAACTACAGCGGATGGAGGGGGGATATAGTACCTACCCCGTAGTATCCCTCGAAGGCCAAGAGACCCGACTCTACTGGCCATCGCGTGCGGTATGACTTGGGGTTTCTTTAGTAACAAAAAAAGACTTTAACTAATAACTACACGCTAATCTATTTACATATTTAACGAGTACGTATAAAGGTCTTAAATAGGCTCTTCTACTCATATTACTATACTTATTAACTAATTTTTTTTTTTTTTTTACATTTTAGCGAAAATTTTACCAGGATTCCAAAATGTATAACTACTTTTCGCTGTAAGGCAGCTTTAGATTTATTATTAAGTTATTAATATTATCTTTGTTTTATTATTTTTATCAGTATTTCACACGCGCTTCTCATAATAACAAAAATTAGACCAGCTTCCCAGCAATGTATTCCTTTTCCCGGGTAGCGTGTTGTAGTTTTTTTAAGCAGTATAGAAATTGTTGGTCTTATCCCTAGAGCTAGTATCCGATTTATGGGATATACGTACCTTACTAAGTCTAGTTTATATATATTTTTTAAATATATATATATCATCAGTATGTATATTATTATATATATATATATTATTATATGTGCTTTTTTTTACATAATACGTAAGCATTAATATCTACTTCATATATCTTGATATATTATATTTTTACACTATTATTATGCGGAGTGGACCTATAACAGGAGCCGAAGCAGTCGCACTCGGATTGGCAGGAAACGGAGCGATGTTCAACGAGAACCGACAGAAAATAAAAAACTACCTAAAATAATAACAAATAATTTAAATCTACAATAATCGATATTTATCACTTAGGCATAATATAATAAAATAATAAAAAAAAAAAAATAGAATTAAATTATAATGAACATAAAATAAATAAAAGATTCAGCCATCACACACTACATAAACGACACCACCTAAAATTAATATGATATTTTCACATCAATATATAATAAATAATGAATAGTTTTATAATACAAATATAATTAATAATTAATAATAAATAATATACATAGAATAAATAAATAAATAAACAAAATACATAATAGACACTAATAGAGAATTACGATGGCAGATATAGATTTATACCGCCGCTCGGAGACACCTTGTCACAGGTCAAATGTCTGACTTACACGATAATAGCCTAACCAGGAGTCTCTCCAACGCTCGCAGGGCTACAAGGCTACACGTGGATAGAGTTGGACTCTTTGCGCTATAAAGAGGAATACACGCTGACCACCTACGGGGGTCCATAGGACATGAAAAATACGGCCTGTAACAGAGATCATGGACAAATCGTTTTACTAATTAGTTACCGACCAGTAAAGTAACTTACAAATTTCAAAAACGGTACATAACAATAAATTAAAAACGTCTTCTGAAGAAAATTCTTGTATTTCCTATACCCTATATAAATTTATATTATAATCACAAGATTACTAGATATATAATAGTATATATAATGTATAGTATATATAGTATATTATACTAGGTAGTAATTAATATGCTATGATACTATATAGGTATATAATAAGCTAAGTATAATTTGGCTTTATTCATATATCATAATATATACCCCCCCTACTTATACTCCTACCCCCTATATTATATATATACTTAGTAATATATTTATATCTATAAATTATTATAAGTTTAATTTTTAAAAATACGCCCTAATTAAAATAACGAATCACTAAAAATATAATTAAATGATTTATGTAAAAATATAATTAAACCTTGGAAATATAATTAAGCTTTAATAAGTTTTCATTATTCAGTGCAGGTGTGAGTGATACTAATTGAAGAGTAAAGAGAGTTGGAGTGCCGAAAGAGTATCGATATACATCGATACTGACTCATTTTCTGTCTCCACCACCCATATATCTTCGATAATAATCGGATATGTTTGTCTCTTCAGTATCGATTCATCGACAGTTTTATTTATGTGTTTAAATAAGATTTTAGAACTTAATTCATTGAAAATCTATTCTTTGCAATAGTTTTTCAAAATGAATATATTTCTGAAGAAAATTTCTTTCATTTTTACTTTACACACTTTATTATATTTAATTTAATGTCGTAATAGGCACATATGAAAGAGATAAATTATCTCTCTCTCTCTCTCTCTCTCTCTCTTCTCTCTCTCTCTCTCTCTCTCGTCTCTCTCTTCTCTATTTATATATATATAGTATATAATTAGTATATAATATATTATATATTATATATATACTATATATATATATTATAATATATATATTTAAGTATATATATATAATATCTAATATATAATATATAATATATAGGTATATATATGATATATATACATATATTTAGTATATCTATATATATAGATATACTATAACGTATATATATATTATACTATAATATATATTAATATGATATATATATATAAATAATATTACTATTATATTTAATATATATTATAATAGTATGTATATATAATATATATATATATATATATTTATATATTTAATTATATATATATATTATTATATATATATAGACTACTATATTATGATAATATATGGTTAGAGGTTGTAACGTAATTTCCGCCCGGCGGAATTTGACAATTTTTTCCTCGGTTTCGGTTCGGCCGGTTGTTGTATAGAAATTGCCGGTCGTCACGGTAATTATATTATCTTGAAATAATCTCGATATTGCGCTGGAAGGGAGTTAATCATTTTACATAACGTCATTGTACACTGAGGTCTTTTCAATAAATATAATGTAGACCTTGTGTAGTATTCATACTCTGTGGTTTACATACCTATCAGTATTATTGAAATTAACGTTTACTAAATATATTCAAAATATAAAATAATAAGATACTCATATTTAATAATATATATATATATATAATATAATATATATAGTACAAGTAGCTATATATACATAATATATATATTCTTGATATATATATAATATATATATAATATATATATATTTATATTTATATCATATATATAATATATCTTTATATTATATATATATTAGTAGATATATATATATATATATATATATATATATATATATATATATATTATATATGATATATACTATATAATATACAATAATAGGGAAAATTAGATATATATTCTTTATATGTTTTATAGATATATATATTGTTTAAATATATCAATAAGCTATTTGTATATTTATAGGGTCATAATATAATAATATATATATACATATACATTAATATATATAAACAATATAATATAATTCCAGAATCCCGAAGAGGCCAGGCATGTCAATTAGAAAACTATAACATCTATCATGTCCAAGTATGTGACTATGGGTAGAATTTTGATTTACAAGCATAAAGTGAATTTCATCGACAAACAACTATAAAAAAAAATTATTTTATATCTAATATTTATTAATAACACTTAAATATTAGTTAAAAATCTTAGACCTGGCTAAGTTGTATCGCTGTGATTGACCTTGGAATCCTGCTTAGTTTATCGAGAGCAAAAGTTTCTCTCATAAAGTATCTCCTCATTTTGTTTTTTTACGGCTTTGGCAGATAACATTAGTTAATTTTATTTCTTTTATATATCTTTTAGGGGTTTCGAGGCGCGGTCTTATGATGTTAGTGGACATGAGGGGGGACGAAGATCCCACTCTTCGTAGTCCCCGCCGGTAGGCGAGAACCCGATCTATCCATTTTTAATTTTTACCCGTCGGGTAGCCTTTAGCTTTTATAAATAGAAATAATTCAACATTTGCAACTTATAGGGCGCTCGTCTCCGACAACTCCAGCTTTCTTACCGTATTCTCCAAACATTAATTTTTCAAACACTATTTTAACAATTTTAATTTTTTTAAAAGCGTTATTTTTTTGCAGGGGTAAAGACAACATTATTGAAGCGTGGTAAAATGTCCCTGCCTAGAATATAATAAACATGATTTTAAAAGTTTGGTGATCTTATATGGAGCTGTAATATAAGACATGACACTGGCCCTCTTCGGGGATGCTTGACATAATATATAAACTATATTATCATTTATATTAATATAAGGTACTTTTTGACATTTTTATAAGTATTCTAATTATTATATATTTATAATATATAATAATAATATCTAATAATATATTATATAATTAATAATACTGTATATATATATATACGTAATCATAATATACTATAAATATATAAGAATTATACTATATATATATAGTAATTTATATATTATTTAATATTAGTATATAGGTATATATAGTATATATTACTGATATATTATATATATATATTATACTATATATTATATAATATATCATATTATATATATAGTATATATATAATAAACATATAAATATAATAAAATTTTTGCGAAGCAATTAAATGTATATATATATATATAATATATATAATATATATATAATATATATATATTATATATATATATTTATATAATAGTATATATAATATAGTAAATATTAAGTATATTTATATATATTTATATACAAAGCTTTTATACGTAATTATATATATATATATATAGTAGCTCACTCACATAAATATATATATTATACTCAGTATTCTTATTCTCGGTAATTAGAAAAGTGGATTGAGTCAGAAAGCGAATGTCTGAAGGAGAGAGGTGTGAGTTTGGGCAGAGGCGAGAATAATGGTGCATATTAGGAGTGAATGGAAGGGTTTTGTGAGGGAGTGGTCCAAGGGCCCACTTGGGCCAGGGGATGACCCCTCACACTTGACGGTATGCCATAGTGAGGGTCAGTTGCGGTCCCGTGAAGCTCAAGGTGATTTTCCTGAATGCGACGAGTTCATTGCCATCGTGAACTATGAGATGAAAGTATCATTTCG
>JABUQX010111042.1:0-27500 GCA_015478945.1 Trachelipus rathkii
ATCACTTCTCTAAGAAAGATGTTCCAATCAGAAAAGTAGAATAAAAACATATACCTATATATATTAAATAATATACATAATATATATATTATATTTATATAATATTATATATTATATGTGGTTCTACGCCTTTATAAGCTCTCATAGTTCATCTTTCTTCTGACATAATATTTTACATAAGATATGCATGAAATTATGTATTAATATGGGTATAATAATTATTTATTATTATTATTGATCGTCATTATTATTATTATATTATATATTACTATTAATTATTATTACATTATTATTATCTCACTCTAGTGTGAGTTATTATTAATATATATACATATATTATTATTAATATATATAACAAGATCATTATAAATTGTTCTAGATTTATTATAAAACTAGTTCGTTCATAGGCCAGATTAAGGTCCTTTATGGACTTAGAAATTAATAAATATTATTTTTTATGACTCACTCAACCACTACACAACACATATATATATATAATATATAATATAATACACACACACACATATATATATATATATATTATAATAATATATATATATTTAGTGATACAACACATAGGAAGAACGAACAATAATATAGTTACACATGCGGGGGCAGTCTAATTAGCAGAGCCGCGAACTTGCCCATCAGCAGACGCGCGCGAACTCCCTTTCTTATCATTAATGTCCACACACGCACAGAAGAACTTATTATTATTATTATTCACACAAATTATTATTATTATTATTCTTATTATTTCAATTAATTATTATCACTATTTTATTATTATTTCACACACACACAACATCAAAAAACAAATGTATATTATTAGCGTTCATATTAAATCTATCATAATATAATTATTATTTATTAATTATTATTTTTATTTTAATTATATTTATTATATATATAATTATTTTATATTATTCTATGAGTATATATATAGGCTAAGTATATATATATAGATATAAATTATATAATTATAATATCATACTAGAGCATTATATATATTGTACTAATTATAGCTTAAATTAATATATAGTATATATAATATATGTATATATATATATATATATTAGGTACTTTATTGATTTTCGCCAACCACAAAAAAAAGGGAAGCAATAGATTAAAGTTGGTATTAAAGCTGTAAATTTAACGTATTAATGTCAGGGCTATAGAACTAGCAGCCTTTAAGGCTTTTTATTATCTTATGAATTAATAATAATTCAAATATTTTAATTTAATATATTAGTATTATCCTTGATATTAAATATCTGTTTCCTGTGTAAGTTTATAAAAGTTAATAATAAATTAATATTAAATTTTCAGCGGAATTGAAAATCATTTAAATATAAAGAATTTAATGTAATGAAATTATTTTCATAATAGTCGTAATATCAGTGTTACTAGTAATATTATTCAATTGTTTCATAAATTGAAATTTATGTAATGAAAATACATTAATCTAAATTATTTATTTTATTTATTTTATGTATTTATATTGTTTGGTCCAAGATTTAAATCGTTTCAAATCTTATTGTTTAAGTATATAGCTGCTTTTCTTTCTAAAATATTTTTTTAAAAGAGCCATATATCCATATCTAAAATACATACAAACATATTATTATTCATCTATCACTCGGGAAAAGAATACTTGCTGGAATGCTGGTAAAATTTTAGTGGCCGGAAATGTAAAAAAAAAAAAAAAAAAAAAAAAAAAAAAAAAACAAAAAAAAAATCTCAAAACTACAATAGCTAACAGGAAAAGGAATGAACATTTTTTTGGAATCCTGGTAAAATTTTAAATATGAAAATGTAAAAAAAAAATAAAAAATAAAAAATTATTGTTAATAATTATATGTAATAATGAGATTAGAAGGCTTATTTAGAGACCTTTTATACGTTACTCGTAAAAATAAATAGAACTTTTCTATTAATCTTTTTTTTTTTTAACTAAAGAATCCCCAAGGGTATACCGCCAGGGTATACCGCACCGATAGCAGGAGTCGGGGTCTCCTCGCCTTCCGGGGAACTACGGGTTAGGACTAATTCCCCACCCTCCCTCCTATACGGGGTATGGAAAACGTCCCCCCTGTGTTCCCGTCCGTTGGCTCGAGCCCCTACATTGCCGTGTATACCTTTACAATATATAATATATATATATTATATATATATATATATATATATATATATAATATATTATATTATATATATATATATAGTATATATATATTATATTATATATTTATATATATAGCTCTGCTCCCCCCCCCCCCTCCCCAAAAAAATCTCCTTCTTTTTTTTTTTTTCTTTGTAAAAAATTTTCCGCACTATGTTACCAGAATTCCAACAATGTATTCCTTTTCCCTGTAGCTATTGTAGTTTTGAGATATGGCATTGTGGCTCTTACTAGAGGCTTGGCCTTATATTATAATTGTAATTAATAATTATAATTTATAATATTATTATATTACCTTATTATTATTTATTATTATTTTTAAATATTATTAATATTATTATTATTATTATTATTATTATTATTATTTTTTATTATTATTATTATTATTATTATTATTAATTATTATTGTTAAATTTATTAAAAACATTATCTACAAGGTAGTAAAAGTACGTTACAATGGTATTAAATAAATGCATAGGACGGTATATAAAGTACTCTGGACACTAAATTTTAATAATCACCTTAATTTGGTCTTTTTCTCGTGTCTTTTCAAAACCTTTCCTTTTCGCCGAACCATATAGTTGCTTGGAGATTTAAAAGTATTTTGCGAAAGATTAAAAACTATTTTTCTTTCTGTTTTTAACAACAATATTTGATATTGACAAAATTAGTGGTGGGCGAAATCAATTTCACAAAGAACTATATATTATATATAGAATATATATATATATATATATTATATATATATATATAATATATATATATATCTATATATAGATATGATATTAAATATATATATATATATATAATATATATATATATATATATAATATATATATATATATATAATAATATATATTATATATATATATTATATATATATATAATATTTAAAACCAGGGCTTGCGGAGCCGTTCCGGCAAATATTTTCCGGCTTCCGACTGTTCCGTTCACCATCCGGCTCCAGCATTTTAAAATATCAGGCTCGGCAATTTTAAAATTACCACTCTGGCAGGTATTCCACATATATTTGGCAATTCAATCTTGAATTCTTTCAAAAGACCAATTTAAATATTTACTAATCAGCTTATGGTGAATGGAATAGACGATTCCTTTTTATTATATTTATTATTCCTTATCTTTTAAGGAGGGAACTAAATGTGTAAATGAAATTGAATAGAACTCGTTGAAACAGTACGCATATATTTACAAAACGATTTTAAAATATTTATTATAAGAAATTAAGATTTTTAAGAAATACAGAAAAAAAGAATAATTCACACTCTTCCTAAATTTTTTTTTATAATTCTTCTTTGAACGATAAACTTCTTGTACAGTTACGTAATAAAATTTTATTAAAAAGTTTTTTTTTTTTTTTTCTTTTTAAAGCGGAAAAATTATATCTCTCTTTCATCCTAAAGTTTAAAATAATTCCCCTAAGAAATATGAGCTGCCTGAACAGATATAATATAATTATTTTATTCAAAAAAATTTTTTATTAAAAATAAAAATAAAATTATAATTCACTTTCTTCCTAAATTTTAAAATAATTTCTCTTTGAACTGCCTGGGCATATATAATATAAATTTATTGAAAACAATTGTTTCTTAAAAATAAAACTTCATCAATAAAATCCTCCTTTAACGATGTCCTTAGATCCGATTTTATTATTTTTAAAGCAAAAAATAAGCTCTCAACCAGGGCTGCGGAGCAGGCACATTTTTTTCGGCTCCATCATTTTAAAATTAAACGGCTCCAACTTCGGCTCTGGCTCCAGCATTTAAAATTACCGGCTTCGACTCCGGCTCCAGATTTTAAAATTACCAGGCTCCGGCTCCGATCCTTGTTATAATTCCTTCTCCATTTACACTTATGAAATCATTAATTCTCTGTTACAAAATTTTTATGGTATGATGAAATTGAATGTTTGTTAATGACATTTTTATTAACTTAGAATTAAAAACTTAGAAAATATTTTATAGAAAATAAGATTTTTAAGAAATACAGAAAAAGAATAATTTACTTTCTTCCTAAATTTTAATATACCTATTTGAAAGATGAGCTTCCTGTACAGTTACGTAATATAATTTTATTAAAATGTTGATTTTTTTTTATAATTTTTTTTTTTAAAGCGGAAAAATTATATTTCAGTTTTATCCTAAAGTTTAAAATAATTCCCCTTGAACTATGAGCTGCCTGAACAGATGTAATATAATTTTATTCAAAACAGATTTTTATTCAATATATATATATATATATATATATATATATATATATATATATATATATATATATATATATATATATATATATATATATATTATATATAATATTATATATTATATATATATATATATATATATATATATATATATATATATATAATTATATATATATAGTAGTTTCCACCGGTTTGACCACTGGCAGCTTTTTCTCAAAAAGTATAAGAGATATAGGTCTGAAACTTGGAATATAGTGTATATATGGGATAAGCTCGAATCCGTGTAAATTTCAAGTCTGTAGGATGTATATAGAGGGGGGTCACCCCCGAGGGTGGACGCCGATATTGCGCTTACGCCCTTGTGGCGGGATCTGAGCGATCGACATTAGGCCTAAAACGACCATTTGGAGGTCAGACAGACCGAAGGTCTGTCTGATCGACAGACACAGACCGAAGGTCTGTGTTTGTCTGTCTGTTGTTTGTCCTGTTTGTATTATTATTGTATTAATTATTATTAGTCGAAGAAGTGATCCCGAAGGGATCACTTCTGAGTTGTTTTTTAAGTCCTTCCGCGTGTTCTTCAGCGTCGGTTCAGCCTCTGGACAGCCTCGCACCACACCGCGCCGCGCCGCACCGCACCGCTTTGCTCCGTTTCGCTCCACGCTCTAGCTAGAGTTTGAGACATGGTATCTCTGTCAAACTTGGTACCCCGTTTGGGGATAACGTAACCTCGTCGTAGATGAAGTTACATCCCCGAGGGACCTCCCCCAAAGGGGGACCCCACCCCCATTAAAAAATTAAATTGTTCGTAAAAGGCTGAAATTTGGTGAGATGATTCAGAGTTGAGTTTCTAGAAAGAGTTAGTATTGGAATTCAAGGAGTTGGTTCCGGCACCGGTGCTGGAGCCACTGCGGTGCCGAGTTAATAAACATTCGTATAACAACAATGTTGATGTCCTTATAAGGGTTAGCGAGGTCGTAGAGTTCGAATATGATTGTTATAAGCCCGTGTAGGGTGTCTAGGGCCCCCCATTAGGGGGGTCTCGACTGAAAAAAGAGCACAGAGTGCAAAAACAAAGGAGGAATGAAGAAGGATGAAAGAATGAAGAAGGAGTCTGACTCAGAGGAGTAGGAGTTGACAGCTGCACCGGTGCTGGCTCCGGTGCGGTGCCGAGTTATTAAATATTAGTGTAATGATACAATGTTGGCGGTCTTATATATGTTATTGAGTCTGTAGATTTCGAAAATAATGGTTTCAGAACCATCAAATACGATAAAATTTTCTTATTTCTTTTTATGTTTATACCTTACAAATTTACGTTTTTACATACCCTAAAGCAGTAAATCACTAAATCAAACCACTATCCAACCAGCATCCAACCTCCCTCCTGACCATCTGTGATCTATTGATCTATTGATTAAGGTCACATTTTGAGTATCATTTTGAATAAACATAACATAAAATCAAGTTCTTTATACAAAGATCAGACAATATATGCTGACGTAACAAAGTTTTCACAGTAATAAAGCTTACTTAGCATCATCTGAACTATGAATATAACCCACAACGAGAAACTTAGCCCATCTTAGACAGGAATAAATGGTTAACGTTAACAAAGTTTCACACTTAACACCAGTAAAGTAACTAACATAACATCCAAAAACGTAACTTATTCACACTTTGTCAAGCGTGTCTCTAACATAACAATGTTAATTTTACATTAACATGGTGATATGTAACAAAAATTTGCCATAACCGTGTGTAATTATCATACAGACCAATGAGTATTCTCTAACGTAACAAAGTTTTCACATTAATAAAGCTAACATAGCATCAACTGAACTAAGAATATAATGTACAAAGGCAAGCCAGACACATCTTAAGCAAGAATAAACTGCTAACCTTAACAAAGATCCACACTTAACACTAACATAATACCTATTGGGTAAAGACAAACAAAGTAAATTTTTTACTCTGAAAAGCTAAACTATGAACATAACATATATTAAACAAACAACCGAAACGTCGAAAGGACCGCAGCGCTAATAGCGCTAGTAGAAACAACAAAAGTGTAACATAAGGGGGCAAGTAAAACATGTTTCAGGTGTATAACATATTATTTCCAATAAAAAGAACATTAAATAAATAAAAACATTCATACATATAAGTTTTTAATATATTATTACCATCTTCAGATGGACATAGAATTCTGTATAAATTGAGCAAGTTCCTTATTTGTTTCTCCAGAAGATTCAATCCATGCCGAAAAGGATGTAGCATAAATAACAACTTGCTGGCACTAAAACCATTTTTCTGCATAATTTGGACAGCACTCACTCGCTCCCGCCAGAGAGAAGTAAACGTATCCTGGCTGATAGTTTATTAAGGCATTTCTGTATACTGATTATACGGGAATCCACATGTTTCGGTGTAAATATCGTAGATTACACCATGCGCTATATGAATTAAGTCCTCGAGTATGGCGACACCTTTAAGATGAGACTTTAAGTCGTTTTTCATGTTAAACATGTTATATTTGCAGATGACTGAACAGTGAAACCTTTACACGTACGCATGAATGTGACATGCAATCATTGGGTTTCCACATAGTTGCGTACATCAAATTTACTTTTCAACCATTGTTCAGATGCAGTGAAAGCCGAACATCTATTTCTAATTAATAGCCGCTCAACTGTCACCTTGTATTTCATCAAGAGACGATGTCCACAGATGACACATACTCAGACCTTTATCCAAGCTTTCGAGGCGTCGATAATCTTGAGGAATTCTTCAACTGATATGATTAAAGGTATATTCTTTCCACCACAATCTGGAACACCAGGTAATATATTGCTCCCCTCCAATTCCGTTTTTTAAACGAAAAATGTAAATGACCACATCGTTGGGTATTACCAAAGATCCTCGTAAAGAGGACGTCCGTAGAAGCAGAACGAGGGTCGTCATATCAGCACAGCGAAAAATGTCTTACTGACGAAATTCGTAATGTATAAACAGATCTAAAAGGTCGCGAGAATCTTTCTTTTCAACGAATTCAGAAGAAAGTAAAGAACACGGATGTACGAAGAACCACATCAGTTCAAAAGGGTATATATTCTCGAGGTTGTTCGAATTTTTTGTTGTTGTTTTGTTGTTGCTGATGTGTTGTTCCTTGCTGTGGCGGTTGCTGTATAGTTTGTTGTTGTTACTTGTTGTTGTTGTTGTAGAGGTAAGGTTCTATGTTAATATTTCAACGTCTCATTTTATCCACAACATTGAAATTAATTATCATACTGAATCAACGATATACTCTATCGTAATAAGCTTTCCCATCAATAAAGCTAACATGATGTAACATGAACTAATAAAAATAATGTACAACGACAAACTGACACACCTATGCAACCGAATAAACTGCTTTATCTTACACAAAGTTCCATACTTTCAATAGTAAGGAACTAACATTACAAACAAAAAACGTAACCTAGTCACACGTTTTTTTTTCAAGCATGTCTTCTAACATATCAATACTAATTTTTGTTTTTAAGCTTATCTCTTTTTAGACTACATCCCCCTTTCAGAAAATTTCACCATGAAACATGAAAATGCTTTTTATGCTTTTAACCATTTACCTGATTGAGCAATACTTAATTAATATTTATTAACAACACATGGTAATATCTGGCAACGCGTAATCAATACCAAGGTGATTTGACAGCGGCTGTAATAAGACTTGGGAGCTGAGTTAATAAAATCAGTGAGCTACTCGAATGGTGTATTCATAAGTAAAGCAATAAGTCTAAGGCAAACCTACCATATTCAACAAAAACTTAACCCTAGGCTCACGTTTCTAACCCATCTTCGTCAGTTAAACACAGTAATATCTTGCAAAACTCATCATTTCTCTATCACAAATTAACGTTAATTTTACATTGACATATGTAATATTTAACAAGGATTTATCATAATCTTGACCAATTATTATACAAACCACCGAATAATTGTAAACATAACAAAGTTTTATCCAGACATAACACAAAAATAAGTTCTTTATATACTAACCATCGAATATATGCTTAACCAACAAAGCTTTAGCGTCAATAAAGCTACCATATCAATAATCCGCAACTAAGAATTAACTGTAACAAAAGGCAACTTAACATACCCCGTGTTGAATAATCAGCCTTTAACATACTGAAAATTCCCTACTTGTCAAAGGTAAAGTAGCTAATAGGTCACACAATACTCGATATGTTCCTACTTTTCTCACATATCAGCAACAGGTAAAGCCGCATCATCTAACAAAATCTCTTAACAAAGGACCCATTCTATATATATGTATATCTATATATATGGAACTATGAATTAACACCATCTTTATCAAAGTGTCACTCGTTTTGATTATAACATCAAGTTGTCCCTACTAATAAACATAGACATTAGCAAAATTCTAGGCAAACCTAACATACCTCCTGCAAAAACTTAACCTAGGCTCACGTTTCTAACAATCATCGTCAGTTACAACAGTATATCTTAGCAAAAACTCATCATTTCTACAATCAGTGTTATTTTCAATGCATAGTAAATAATTTAACTAACGTACCTAACTTACGAATAAACCGTTTTCACCTTAATCCAGTAAATCAAACACCCATCCCCTCAGTCCGCCTACGCAGCCACCCGCCTGTGATCTATTGAATCTATTGATTCAAGTCAATATTTCAAGTGTCATTTTGGACAAACATAACAAAAAATAGTTCTTTTTATATACTAAACCAATCGAATATCTTGCCTTAACCAACAAATGTTTTAGCGTGCAATAAAGCTAACAAATCAATAACCGTGACTAGGAAATATAATGTACAAATGCAAAAGCTACATACCTTCACGTATGAAAGCTCTGGAGCTAACATCCTGAAAATCCCTTACTATCAAGGTAAAGTAGCTAACGGTCACACAATACTCGATATGTTCCCCCACTTTTTGAGGATATTAGCAACAGGTAAAGCTTCGGAGGGGTAACGCCCGCTTACACCCCTTCGGGGTGATCCCCTTCGCAGGATTCACACCCTTATAGTCGTCGCTTGTAGCACGTAAAGCCTCAGACCGCCCTCTTTTTGCTTTAGATACTCGTGGATACTGAAAACTGTTTATCGTAGGTTTCTAACCCTATGTTAAATATTACTATAACAATGTGAAAATAACTGATTTGTTAGAGATATGATGAGTTTTTGTAAGATATTACTGTGTTAATGACGATGATGTGTTTAGAAACGTGAGCCTAGGTTAAGTTTTGTTGAATAATGTTAGGTTTGCCCTAGATTTTGCTAATGTCTACGTTTATTCAATAGGTCAAATGATGTTATACCCGAAACGAGTGAACTTTGGATGAAGATAGTGTCAATTCTTAGTTCAAGTGGGGGTATTTTTGATAGATTGGTCACTTTTTTAGGGATTCTGTTAGATAATAAGGCTTTACCTGTTGCTAATATGCTCAAAAAGTGGGAACATATCGAGTATTGTGTGACCTGTTAGCTACTTTACCTGTATCAGTAGGGAATTTTTTCAGGATGTTACATGTTATTCATACGTGAGGTATGTTTAGGTTTGGCATTTGTAATTATATTCCTAGTCACCGGTTATGGATTGTAGCTTTAATTGGACGCTAAAACTTTGTTGGTTTAGCAGATATTCGTTGGTTAGTATATAAAGAACTTATTTTTATGGTATGTTTTTGTCCAAAATGACACTTGAAATATGACTTGAATCAATCAGTTCCTAGAATCACAGGCGGTGGGATGGTTAGGGGACCTGCAGGGATGGGTGGTTTTGATTTACTGATTAATGAAAACTGTTTATTCGTAAGTTAGTTTTTGTTTAATATTACTATGACAATGTGAAAATAACACTGATTTGTTAGAGAAATGATGAGTTTGTAAGATATTCTGTGTTAACTGACGATGATGTGTTAGAAACGTGAGCCTAGTTTAAAAGTTTTTGCAGGGTAATGTTAGGTTTGCCCTTGAATTTTGCTAATGTCTATGTTTGTTCATAGGGACAATTGATGTTTATACTCAAACGAGTTACACTTTTGATGAGATGGTGGTTAATTCATAGTTCCAGAATGTTGGTATCTTTGATAGATTGGTCGCTTTGGTTTAAGGGATTTTGTTAGATGATGCGGCTTTCCTGTTGCTGATATGTGAAAGAAAGAGTAGGAGAACATTAATCGAGTATTGTGTGACTATTAAGCTACTTTACCTTTGACAAGTAGGGAATTTTTCAGGATGTTAGCTGATTATTCATACGGGGGTATGGTTAAAGTTTGGCCTTTGTACATATATTTCTTAGTTTGCGTGAATTATGATATGGTAGCTTTATTGACGCTAAAGCTCTTGGTTGGTTAAGCATATATTCGCTGGTTAGTATAATAAAAACTTATTTTTGTTATGTCTGGATCAAACTTTGTTATGTTTACAAATATTCGTTGGTTAGTATAATAATTGGTCAAGATTATGATAAATCCTTGTTAAATATTACTATGTCATGTAAAATTAACGTTTTAATTTGTTAGAGAAATGATCAGTTTTTGTAAGATATTACTGTGTTTACTGACGATGAGGTGTTAGAAACGTGAGCCTAGGTTTAGTTTTTGTTGTGAGTAATGTTAGGTTTGCCTTAGACTTTTGCTATGATTTGAATACACCCATCGAAGTAGGCTCACTGATTTTATATATAACCTCAGCTCCACGTCTATACAGCGCTGTCAATCACCTCTGTATGATACGGCAGTTGCCAGATTTACCAGTTTGTTTTAAAATATTAAAAGTATGCATCACTTTAATGTAAACTGGTTAAAAGCATAAAAATTCCATTTTCATGTTTCATGGTGAAATTTTCTGAAAGGGGGATGTAGTCTAAAAAGAGATAAGCTTAAAAAAAATTAGTATTGATATGTTAGAGACCATGCTTGAAAAAACGTGTGACTAGGTTACGTTTTGCTTGTTAATGGTTAGTTATTTTACTATTTGGGGGGGCCAAAAGTATGGACTTTGGTTTAATGATAGCCAGTTTCCTTCGGGCATAAGGGGTGTTCAGGTTTTGTCCGTTGTAACATTATTTTATTAGTTCATGTTACACTATGTTAGCTTTATTGATGTGGAAAAGCTTATTACGATAGAGTATATTCGTTGATTCAGTATGAATAATTAATCATGTTGTGATAAATGAGACGTTGAAATATAACACAGGAACCTTCACAACAACAACAACAAACAATAACAACAACAACATAACACAACCGCACAGCAAGAACAACGCATCAGCAAACAACAACAAACACAACAGTTCGAACAACCTCGGAGAATATATACCCTTTTGAAACTGAATGTGTTCATTCGTAAATCGTGTTCTGTTTACTTTCTTCGCCATTGGTTGAAAGAAAAAGAATCTCGCTACTTTTAGATCTGTTTATACATACGAATTTTGTCAGTAAAGACATTTTTTTGCTGTGCTGTATGACGACGCTCTCGTTCTGCTCTATGGACGTCCCTCTTTACGAGGCAATCTTTGTAATACCCCACGATGTGTCCATTTACATTTTTTCGTAAACGAATGGAGAGGCAATATAATTACCTGTGTTCCAATTGGTGGTGCAAGTAATATACCTTTAATTCATATCAGTTGAAATTCCTCAAGATTATCGACAGCCTCGAAGCTTGGATAAAGGCTGAGTATGTGTCATCTTGACATCGTCTCTTGATGAAATCAGAGGTGACAGTTTGAGCGGCTATAATAGAATAGATGTTGCTTTCACTGCATCTGCAATGTTAAAAGTATTGATGTAAGCAACTATTGGAAACCCATGATGCTGTCCATCTCATGCGTACGTGATAGGTTTCACTGTTCAGACATCTGCAAATATAACAGCTTTGTTTAACATGAAAAACGACTTAAAGTCTCATCTTAAAGGTGTCGTCATACTCGAGGACTTAATTCATATAGCGCATGGTGTAATCTACGATATTTACACCGAAACATGTGGATTCCCGTATAATGCAGTATAAAGAAATGCCTTAATAACTATCAGCCAGGATACGTTTACTTCTCTCTGGCGGGAGCGAGTGAGTGCTGTTGAACCGAAATATGGCAGAAAAATGGTTTAGTGCAGCAAGTTGTATTTATGCTTACATCCTTTCGGATGGTGTTGAATCTCTTGAGAAACATATAGAACTTGCTCAATTTATATACAGAATCCTATGTCCATCTGATTAGATGGTTTAATATATTTAAAAACTTATATGTACGAATGTATTTATTTATTTTAATGTTCTTTTTTATTGGAAATTAAATGTTATACACCTGAAAAACATGTTTTACTGCCCCCTTATGTACGCTTTGTTTGTTTAAAGAATGTTGGGGGCTTGTTTATTCGTCTGGTTGTTGGGTGTTAAGTATGTTATGTTCATAGTTTTGCTTTAAAGAGAATAAAAACTTTACTTTGTTTGTGTTTACCCATAGGTATTATGTTAGTGTTAAGTGTGGATCTTTGTTAAGGTTAGCAGTTAAGTTCTTGCTTAAGACTGTGTCTGGGCTTGCCTTGACATTATATTCTTGTTCAGTTGAATGCCTCCTGTTTAGCTTTATTTAATGTGAAAACTTTGTTACGTTAGAGAATACTCATCGGTCTGTATGATAATTACACAACACGGTTATGGCAAATTTTTGTTACATATCACCATGTTAATGTAAATTAAACTGTTTGTTAGAGACACGCTTTGACAAAGTGTGAATAAGTTACGTTTTTGGATATTATGTTAGTTACTTTACTGGTGTTAGTGTTGCAACTTTGCTTAACGTTAACCCATTTATTCCCTGTCTAAGATGGGCTAAAGTTCTCGTTTTGTGGGTTAATATTCATAGTTTCAGGATTGATGCTAAGTAAGCTTATTAATGTGAAAACTTTGGTTACGCGTAGCAATATATTGTCTGATCTTTGTAATAAAGAACTTGATTTTATGTCATGTTTATCCAAAAAAGTAAAAATTTGAGCTTAATCAATAGATCAATAGATCACCGATGGTCAGGCAGGCGAGGTTTCGGAATCAGGTTGGATATGTTTTGATTTAGTGATTACTGCCTTTTAGGGTAATGTAAAAACGTAAATTTTGTAAGGTATAAACATAAAAAGAATAAGAAAATTTTTATTTCTTGATGGTTCTGAAACCATTATTTTCGAAATCTACAGACCCAATAACATATATAGACACCAATATTGTATCATTACACTAATATTTAATAACTCGGCCCGCAAACCGGAAGCGCAGCACCGGTGGCGCTGTCGAACTCCTACCTCCTCTGAGTCAGAACTCTTCCTTCCATTCTTTCCTCCTTCTTCAATTCCTTCCTTGTTTTTGCACTCTGTGCTCTTTTTCAGTGAGACCCCCTAATGGGGGGCCCTAGACACCCTACACGGGCTTCGTTATAACATCATATCGAACTCTACGACCTCGCTAACCCTTATAAGGACAATCAACATTGTTGTTTATATCGGAAATGTTTATTAACTATCGGCACGCAGTGGCTCAGCACCGGTGCCGGAACCAACTTCCTTGAATTCCAATACTAACTCTTTCTAGAAACTCAACTCTGAATCATCTCACCAAATTTCAGCCTTCTACATCAATATAATTTTTTATGGGGGGTGGGGTCCCCCTTTGGGGGAGGTCCCTCGGGGATGTAACTTCATCTACGACGAGGTTACGTTATCCCCAAACGGGGTACCAAGTTTGACAGAGATACCATGTCTCAAACTCTAGCTAGAGCGTGGAGCGAAACGGAGCAAAGCGGTGCGGTGCGGTGCGGCGCGGCGCGGTGTGGTGCGAGGCTGTCCAGAGGCTGAACCGACGCTGAAGAACACGCGGAAGGACTTAAAAAAAACAACTCAGAAGTGATCCTTCGGTTGATTCTTCGACGTAATAATAATAATAAATAATAATACAAACAGACAAACAAATGACAGACAAACACAGACCTTCGGTCTGTGTCTGTAAGTCAGACAGCCTTGGTCCTGTCCTGCACCTCCAAATGGGTCGTTTGTAGGCCTAATGTCGACGCTCAGATCCCGCCACAAGGGCCGTAAGCGCAATATCGGCGTTCACCCTCGGGGGTGTACCCCCTATATACATCCTAACGACTTGAAATTTACACGGATTCAAGCTTATCCCATATATCACTATATTCCAAGTTTCAGACCTATATCTCTTATACTTTTTGAGAAAAAGCTGCCAGTGGTCAAACCGGTGGAATACTACTATATATATATATATATATATATATAGTATATAATATATATACTTATATATATTATATATAATATTATATATATTATATCTATTATATTTATATATTATATATATATATAAATATATATATAATATATATATATATAATTTTTTATATATAATTCACTTTCTTCCTAAATTTTTAAATAATTTCTCCTTGAACTGTCTGAGCATATGTAATATAAATTTATTCAAAACAATTGTTTCTTAAAAATAAAACTTCTTCAATAAAATCCTCCTTTAGCGATGTCCTTAGATCTGATTTTATTATTTTTAAAGCAGAAAATAAGCTCTCAATATTCACTTAACTAGTAGGTAAAGCTGTATTGTGTAAGCCACATCTTGCAAAATTTTAGGATAGCTAGGGATTGACTCTTTAACTGTTAACTTAATTTCCGTCGATTTTTTCATTAGTGTTCTCTAATACCTTATGTGAATTCTACTTTGCAAATTTTTTTAGAGGATCTTTGATTGAAGGTCTTTTATTGGTAGATTGCTTTTTTTAAATCGCTTTTCTGCATGATCCAGTTTGTCCCATTTTTTGTCCAATTTGACTTCTTCATCTTCATCTGACACACCACAAGAAAGGATTCGTGAAACTGCTGAACTATATATATATATATATATAATATATATATAGTTGTGTAGTGTGTGTGTAGTGTATATATATATATTATATATATATAATATATATATATATAAGTATTATATATATATACTATATATATGGTGTGTGTGTGTGTGTGTTGTGTGTTGTGTGTGTGTGTGTGTGTGTGTGTGTGTGGTGTGTGCGCGTGGTGTGTTGCAGAAATGGCATGGTCGCATGGGCTACAGGGGGGCCCCCTGCCAGGGTGCGATCTCGTCCGGATTCACCCATAGGTAAAAATTACATAGAGTAGTTTCCCCTCCTAGAATAGGGCACTGCCGTAATTGAGAACGCTTATATTATATATATATATATATAATTATATATATATAATATTATATATATATATATATATATATATATATATAATATATATATTATATAATATATATATATATAATATATATTATATATTATATTATATATATATATATATATTATATATATATATATATATATATATATATATATATAATATATATATATATAATTATATAGAACCTATATATATATATAATTATAAGATATATTATTTCGTCTGTCTTTCCACTTCGATCTTCAATTCATGCTGGAAACTTGCGCTCATCCAGCCTTTGCCGAAAATGGGGGACCGGACCCCTTTCAACCTTCTATATATCGTGCTATCGTTTTATTCTCCGTTCTCTCTAAAGTTTTCAAATATATTCTCGATATCAAAATATGGAAACATTCTCTCTCTCTCTCTCTCTCTCTCTCTCTCTCTCTCTCCCTCTCTCTCTCTCTCTCCTTCTCTCTCTTTGCTCTCTCTCTCTCTCTCTCTTCTCTCTCTCTCTCTCTCTCTCTCTCTCTCTCTTAGCCTTATCTCAGATCGCCAGTGCGATTTGGTAAGGAAAGCATTACTGGTGATTTTCTTTCTCTTCTCTCTTGATTCTTGTGGTTTTCTACTCTTCGGCATTTCTGTGAATCGTTTGGTGTAGGGCTAGACATATGGAAAGTTCTTCGACAGAGTTTGGCACAGAGCTTTGATTTTTAAACTTCTCTCTTTTGGTATCTATTCTCTCCTCTGTAATCTTCTCACTGATTTCCTTTCCGATCGTTCAATATCAGCTGTTGTAGACGGTTCTGTCCCTATCCTAACTCTTTTTCTACTTTTCGCTGAAGACCTTCTCTCTGTTACGTTGTTTCCTATCTATTCCTATGTCGACTTCTCCACTATTTATTATTTCTTTAGTTTTGAAAGCCCATAACTCCTACTAGGAGGATAGCCTTGGACCAATTATCTTCTGATCTTTCACGAAATTCTAATTGGGGCAGAGAAAACATGATTGTTTTTCAAAGCCTCAAAAACACAGTTTCTTCATCTTTCTCTTCGACACAATCTTCCAGACCTATATCCAAATTGTCGACAGGTAAAATCTTCGTCATTTAACATAAAAAACGATGATGACTTTTAATCTCATCAGTTTCAACAATTTGTCCACGATTTGAAGATATGTTCAAAAATTTTGTTGGAACGCGGATTCCCTCTCAGTTATGGGTTCGAATCCTCGTTCGGCTACGTGAACAGACACAAAAAATTGTCTTCAGGAGGAGATTTTCTGTAATATTTATTGCAATTTACGGCATAGTGTGTTACACTAATCTCAATACACACACACATCACTACAAATATAGCCAACACATACAACAGAACAATCTATTCACATACAAATCACTCTTCTCATGCTTCTCGCATTGGAAAGGCTGCTCATTAGGATGCGAACCCACGCCCGCGGTGGCAGACACTCCGACTGCGTTGCGCTGAAGCAGAGCTTGCTATCCGGGCCTCATGTCCCTTACTTTGCAGCTTGATCAGAAACCATTACAAATACTTTCCCTGACCAATTTCCGATCTTGAGTTGAGGTTCCTTTCCGATCTCGGGGTTGAGGTTATGGTGAGAATAACATATATCTTTATATATATATATATATATATATATATATATATATACTATATATATAAATATATAACTTCTATATATATATATATATATATATATATATATATATATATATATATATATATATATATATATATATATATATATATATATATATATATATATATATATGTCACTTATATATATATATATATATACTAATAATATATATATATATATATATATATATATATATATATATATATATATATATGGTGTTCTTTGAGTGACTTACTGACTTGAATTCACGTACATAGTATATTAAAATTATAAATATATAATTTAAAAAAATTTTTTTAAAAAATTATTTGATTTTTTTTTTTTTGATTTTATTTTGAATTATTTTTTTGTCTTGATATTAACCAAGTAACCTTCACAATCATAACAATTGCCGGCTTTTTCCAGTTCCTGCGTAGGGATGAGGAGTCACTGTTGAAATGGTTTCAGATTATCAACGTACATCGATATCGATATTATTTTTATAATCGATTTTTTCTCTTCGAAGAATCGATATTATAGACATAGTGTGCACGTAATAATATCAAAGAAAATAAAAAATTTAGCCAAACAATATTTTGCCTTTGTGCTCACAATAAAAAAAAAGTACACAAATTAATATCACACAAATAAGAAATTTACATATATATATATATAAATATATATATATATATATATATAACAATAACTATATCTATATATAACATATATATATATCTTCTTATATGCTAACTATCATACATATATATATATATATATATATATATACCATTATATCTCCTATTACATTAGAGGGCTCAGTGACCGACGAGGGAGACACAGGGGGACGTTTTCCACCCATGGGGGAGGGCGGAGGAATCCCGCGACACCCAAATACCAAGAGCGGGAGTTCGGGGCCTCCCCGGAGGTAGAAATGGTCCCTACCCTTGCGTTCCCCAGAGAGCCAGAGACCCCAAATTTCCTCTATCAGTGGTTCATAGTTTTGTAGTTTTGGGAGATCAGAATGTTAGTTATGATACCTTAGATGTATGGATGTGTAGTCTCGTTCTGAAATGAAAAGTAGATGCCTCACTGAACGGAAGATGTCTCTGGAACCAACTCTTTGGTATTAGTGTGGGAACATCACTTTATCTGCGGGGTATGGAAGCTGGCCTTGCCCCATCTATTACGTCGGCAAATTCCCCTGGATCGTTACACCACTCTCTGCTATGTATTGTGCTGTAATATGCTATAACTGCTGTATAACATATATATATATATATATATATACACCGCTCTTATATATATATACTATATATATATATATATATATATATATAGACTCATTCGCCTCACAAACTCAGCGCGAGTCGATCTAATACCGACTCGCGCAGCTTGTTTCAACGTACTCGTAAAATTTTCTACTGGTCACAATTTTAAATTTTTGCCCATATATATATATATATATATATATATATATATATATATATATATATATATATAATAACATATATATATATATATATATATATATATATATATATATATATATATATAATATATATATATGGTACATATTTTATTAGAACCTATTAAAGAAAAAGAATTATTTTTATTATTACTCTATTATTGTTTTATTTATTCTTATTTAATTATTAAAAATTCAGTTTGCGATTTTTTTAACATATACGTAAACGTAAATTTGGCTGACCAATCGGGAATCTTGATAATCTTTCAAAGGTATCGATTATCTGCGGAAAAAATATCAATCTGATCGATATATAAAAAATCGGAACAAAGCATCAATAGCCTAAAAAAAAGAGAAAATTAGCCGTTTAAAATTTTCCGGAACGTAATTTCTTATATTTTTCTTTAAAATATATGCGTAAAATACAGAAGATATTAAAAAAGCTTTAAATAATTTTTTAAAACCATTTTGTAAATGAAATGTTTTAATTTTAATATACTATGTACGTGAACTCAAGTCAGTAATACTCCACAATTACAAATCATATATGGTATATATGATATATATATATATATAATAATGTATATATATATAACAATAATAATAATAACTTAATAATATATATGTATATATCAATAATAACACCAATAATAATATAATAATAAATAATATGTATATATAATAATAATAGCAATAATAGTAATAATAATTAACAATATATTAATAATAATAATATATATATTTTAATAATAATAATATAATAATAACCAATAATATAATAAATAATATATATAATATGTAATATACCAATAATAATAACATATATAATATAATATATGTATATATATGTATATTAATAGCAACAACAACTAACTTAATGTAACATATCTTATACCTTCTTATAATATAATATGTATAATATATGCCATGTATAACATTTAATAATAATAATAATGTATAATATATATAATAATATATATAATAATATATAATATATATCGTAATTCGTAATATTGTTGTTCCTGATGAAAATTATTTTAAAGATTATATCAAGTTCTTTGCATTTTTAATTCATATATTTTTAACATTTTATAGCCTTGAAAATGGCAAAATTTCAATTATCGTCGCCCAATAATAAAGAAAAATAATGTTCCTGATATGGATATTTCATTATATATATATATATATATATATATATATATATATATATATATATACTATATTTGTATTTATATATTTATCTCTTTCACCCTTCTTTGTATCTATATATATATATATATATATATAAATATATATATATAGCATATATATATAACTAATAACTCTTTGCTATATATATTCTTCTTTAACAACAATATATATCATATATATATATATATATATATATATATGTATATCTCTCTCTCTTTTCTTAACTATATATATATATATATATATATATTATATCCTGCTGTATTTAATCTTCCTCTCTTTAAAGTCTCAGCCTGCCCTTATCTGAAAGATTTACGTTAGGTTTGGAACTTTTTCTTTTCTTTATTATTCCTTTTATTATTATTATGCCTGTAATATATATATAACCTTATATATATATACTATATACATCTTTACTCTTATATATATATATATATATATATATATATATCTTTAACTATATATATATATATATATATATGCTATGCTGCTGCTATATATATATATATATGCAATAAAAAGGGATGCATTGAAGATTCTCTGGGTTATAATTTAAAAGACTTTATCGGGTTCTAATTATGGAATCTCAAGGCTAAGATGATACAAAGAATTATAAAAATAAAACAATATCTTGGGAGGTGCTTCGACCTTTGTTATATTATATATAAAAAAAAAATTAGAAACTATTATAAACAAATCCATAAAAATAAATATAAAAAATCCCACATCAAAAACCGGATTAGGAAACGCTTATTATTACATGCTCTCTCATAGTAACAGCTTTTAAAGTCTGTTTGTTTTTCTGTACCGCCGACGTTTGTTATCCTTCGTTGGCGTTTGAAGGCGTTGAAAGTGGTTATTTTCGGTAATGGCTAATGAGGTTATTAGCATTAATTTGGATTTGCCAAGATTCGTTACTAAAATTATTGCTACTTAATGATTTAAACGCATGTCTGGTTATATCTTAGGTTCATTATGTGATGCTTTCATTACTACTACTACTACTACTACAACTACTACTACTACTACAACTACTACTACTACTACTAATACTACTAATACAACTACTACTACTACTACTACTACTACTACTACTAATAATAATAATAATAATAATAATAATAATAATAATAATAATAATAATAATAATATAATAATAATAATAATAATAATAATAATCTTCAATTCCATGTCCCTCGTCATATCTTTGTTAAAAATGGACTTAATAATTTTTTACTTTTTTATTTTTATCTATATGTTTAAAATGAATTTTAGATGAAATTCAATAAAAAAAAAAGTTGGGCATTTTTTGAACTAACCTAATCTAATCAATCTTATCTAGACCTAACCTTAAATAACCTAACTAACCTACCCTACCAACCCTAACCCAACCTAATAACCTGACCTACCTAACCTCACAAGTCAACTTTCAAAATATAAATGATAAAAAATAAATGCTAGCGAGTTTATGAATGGAGTCAATTGAGAATCATATGAAAGCTTCAAAAACGTAGATATATTAGGAACCCCAAACGGAAGTGACTAATAATAATAATAATATAATAAACAATAATAATAATAATAATAATAATAATAAAATAATAATAATAATAATAATAATAATAATAATAATAATAATAATAATAATAATAATAATAATAATAATAATAATATTAATAAATATTAATGATACTTAATATTAATCATTCTAGCAACTTAATATTTTTCATTATAGCATGATCACTCTGGATATTTATTCCTGCTATAGAATAAATAATAATAATAATAATAATAATAATAATAATAATAATAATAATAATAATAATAATAATAATAATAATAATAATAATAATAATAATAATAATAATATATATGTAAATAATAATAATAGTTTCTCGTCGGACATAAAAAAAAAGGGAGTTCGCGGGTCTGTAATTAGACTGCCCTGCATTTAACTAATTATTTTGTTCTGTTCCGTATCATATATATATATATATATATATATATATATATATATGCCCTGTTAACATACTGCTGCTATATATATATATATATATATATATATATATATATATATATATATATATATATTCTCCTGGAATTGTAGGAATTAGACCATTACCCTATTACCTATTGTACGGTATATATTGTATATATCGGTGTTTTCTACTTTCTGGACACATCTGTTCTTAATAAGTGAATAGGTTTATCTCCTATCAGCGAAAATGCCTTCGTTCTCCATCTCCATTGTCGTGCAGTCTCCATACAGGCTCCTGCTACAACACCCAGATATGCTTAAACCTTTCACCTCTTTTGGTCTTGTGCTGCCGCAGCAAATTCTAAACTCCCTCATCTCTCGCTCTAATCATCTCTTTCTTTCTTTGTTTATTTTCTTCAGGTCTTGGAGTATATATTTTACCATCTTTATCGCTCTTTTTGGACTTTCCCTCTACAACAATATAATAAAAAGTATTGATAATATCAACTCTCCTTGCTAATGCATTAGCCCCCAACTGAGACAGCCACTCACTGTGTTTGCAATAACCTTACCCGCTGTTTTTATACAAATTTTTGTTATTCGCACCAACTTACGTGGTTACCTCCATAATTTGGTCACAGTGTCTTCCCACAGTTTTTCCACTCGTATTTCCCTCTAATGCCACATCCACAATGAAGTATCTGCAACATGACCTTTATAATGTCATCACTCTTAAACTACTTTGGCTAGCTGGTAAAACAGTCAAATCATTGGACTCTTCATTTCTCAAACTCTATTACCGTAAACTTGTGCACTCTAAGGTAATTGGTCTCTCTCCAACTTTTACCAATTCCCATGTCCCCCAGGTTGGTGTTCCACACAGCAACCTCAAATGGTTGTATAATTCTCACTGGAAATAAATACTTCATGTGTTCCTAATATCATAGCTCTACGGAATCGATCTCCATCCTCACCTCCTAGAATGAGGTGAAGAGAATTCTTTCTTTACACTTTTATTCTTACCCCAATCTACAGTATACGATCTATTTTTTTTTTTTTTTGGCAATCATATCTTGCTCTAACTGATCTGGAAATCAATTAGCATCATTCTTTGGACTCCTTTTCACTTTCCTTCAGCTCTTTGCACTTAACATACTTTATAGCATTCCATAAGTGTTCTCACTGACCAAATTCTAGATGATATGTATATCTTATTATACATACTTTTTTATATATATATGCAATATATGCATGTATTATATGTATATATGCTATAATATATATATATATATATATATATATATATATACTTTATATATATATATATGTATAACAACTGCTACAAATTCATCGCAGTATGATATATATAACTTCTTTATACCTGCTAACTATTCTTTGTATATGTATATATATATATATATATATATATATACGTATATGACAATATAAATTTAAAAACAATAATATATATCATATATATATATATATATATATATATTTTATTTACAATTTCTTTAACATCATCTGTCTTATCTCTGTCCACAATGTTATTTCTTCTTCTGTCTCTCTTCTTCTTCTTCTTCTTCTTCTTCTTCTTCTTCTTCTATTCACTTCTTCTTCTTCATTTTTTCTTCTTTTTCTTTTATTTCTTCCTTTTTCTTCTTCTTTTTCTTTTTCTTTTCTTCTTTTTCTTTTATTCTTCTTTTCTTCTTCTTTTCTTCTTCTTTTTCTTTTTCTTTTTCTTCTTCTTTTCTTCTTTTCTTTTTTTTTCTTTTTCTTTTTTTTTTTTCTTTTTCTTTTTTCTTTTTTTCTTTTTTCTATTTTTCTTCTTTCTTTACTTTATTCTTTTTCTTTTTTTCTTCCTTCTTTTTTCTTCTATTTTCTTCTTTTTCTTTTCTTTTTTCTTTTATTTTATCTTTTTCTCTTTCTTCTTTTTCCTTCTAGAACTGGGAGTGTAGTGCGCAAACATGCACCAGAAAAACAATAGCTAAGTAGAAGACCATGACCTGAGTCGAAGAAGAAAGCCCTCCCCCCCCTACAACCTGCCTTTATGCCATTAAGCGTGAGACCGTCACGGCCAAATTTCGCTCAGAAGCTTCACACACCGTCACAGTCACACAGTGTCGCATCTCGTAAATGTAAAGGTTTATTCCCACAGGCCAGGCCAACAACATAACCCCCTAACAAATCCACACCATTTACTCCTATTATTCACCATTCTTCTCTCTTGTGCTAAATTCACATTCCTCTCCTTCAGACATTCTTTTAATGACTCGATCCACATTTTCTTTGACCTCCCAATTGGTCGCTTCCCAACACATTCACCCGCTTAACCAATCGACTATCATCCACCCATTCCGTATGACAAAACAACCTTTTAATTGAATTCAAAAGCTTACCACCAACACCATATATTACTAACACTCTGCCACAAGCTTCTCTATCAATCCTGCCATTCTCCTTTTGTAAGTATAAAACCTAAATAAAGTTTCCTTTTCTCTCTCATTTTCTCAATCATTAACTTTAATGTAAAAATTTGATCTATATATCCTCTACCACTTCTAAATGCACCTTATTTTTCAACAATCAATCCCTCAGTCACTAGACGCACTCTTTCAATCAAAATATCAGCACATATCTTCCCAACAACAAACAATAACAATATATAATATTACCTCCTCCCCAAAATACGTACTTGTTTTTACACCATCAAACTCGCACACATTCCCTATCACCCCTTCATCACTGGCAACTTTATGCAGATTTTCGAAATGTTCCCTCCACACTCTCTCTCGCGTCCAGGCTTTCTATGGAGGTGCAGCTTACCATCCCTATTCATTTTTCTATGAAGATTTTCCCTATTCTCTTTCTTAACCTGTCATACTTTTTTACAGAGCATATATATATATATATACTCTATATATATATATATATATATATATATATATATATATATATATATATATATATATATATATATACATATATATATATATATATATATATATATATTCTATATAATATATATATATATATATATATATATATATATATATATATATATATATATATATATATATATATATATATATATATATATATTCTGGTGGGTAAAGGCCAAAAACTAGCTAAATTCCACCAAAGTAGACAAATCAAAAGTTAGGGTCAGATTAAAGGCCAGCGCGTGCTAAGACACTGAGTTTTGATGTGTGCAAGTCAACGGAAGTGTATTCTAGGCTTTACTAATTAAGTACGTGTAAAATTTGGCATATTGGTTAAGTCTGGGGCCAGAGAGCTCAGTAGGCCAGTAAGTGTCCGCTGTAATAGCGGTAGTATAAGAGGAGTGATGCAAGATTTCAATGGACAGAAAGAGGCTGCAGAGAGTTAGTGAGGCTTTTATTGTTTTTTGACTTTACTTTTATTTCATGTTATTTTTACCAAATAGTATTTTATTTTACTATTATTTTAAATTGTGTTTTTTTTATGATTTAGAGCCAATTTCTTTACTAACAAACCATGAAGTTTTTCTCCTTATAATTAATTATACTGTGTTTAATTGGTTTAATGGTACAGACATGAAGCTCTATTTAGCTTTTCATAAAACTTTTTTTACAAAGAATTATCCTAATCTAAAGATTTAGTATTAAGAATGATGTCAATGTTTGAAACATTTTACTTTAGTGAAAAATTTTCCATATTCAACATTAGCAAATTAAAATAACGATCATGTCTAACTATTAAACATTGAAAACATTGCAATTATGGGAAATAACTATACTCAAGAGCATTAGTAATGAAATGAACTCTAAATAATAAAAAGCAATATATTCTATCAAAATAATAAACTATAGTATTTTTAAAAAAAAAAAAAAAAAAAAAAAACCGAGGTGGTTTTTCTTTTTTACATCTCTATATATAAATGCTTTCTTTCTTCATTTTACGATACTGAGAGTTATTTCCCTAATATTTGAATAACGCATTTAATATTATGAACTTCAATAAAATTGATAAAGCATAAAATGAAATTAATTATGATTTATTAAGGAATTAGAAGTAGACTTTATAGTTACAATTTAATTGTGCCCAGTATATATAAAAAATATTGAAAAATTATTAACATATCGCCCATGCATAAGAGCATGCCATGCTCTCTCTCTCTTCTCTCTCTCTCTCTCCCTCTCTTCACTATATATATATCTACTCTCTCTCTCTACTCTCTCTCTCTACTCTCTCTCTCTTCTCCTTTAGAGAAAATCCAATGACGCAAGAAGGGTACGTTTGGGGGGTGGAGTGTCGGAACACCTCAAATTTATCTATTTCCTTCAATCTATGCCCCCATTATTTTATTTATACCTTGCAATGCTCAAAGGTCTATTTAACTCCTACCTAGGCAGGAGAATGTTTGTATATTGTAAACGCTTGAGTATAATTTAAATAAATCTTTTCCATGACCACAAAGGGCGTCGTTTATTGTTCAGGTTAGTGCATTCTGTTGGCCAAAAATATCTTTAAAGTCAATAAAATTGAAATAAATGGGACAACCTATATAATCTTAAAGCATATCTCGAAGCGACTAAAAAAAAGCAAGATGTCCACTCTTTCAACAGGGACAGCAACAACAACAATATGATAATATTTATTTATACAGCATTCACTTGCAGTGTGTTAAGACTGCAGAAAAAAAGACCAGAACCTAAATCTTAACTCTGTTGCCGCTTCTAAAACTTCAAAATCAGGTTTAATTTCTTCCTTTTTTCACTCATTCCCTTGAGGTAATATATTTATATCACACAAATAAGGTTTGACAATTATGATAGTCTAATAAAAAAAAAATCAAAATCCTGATTTTTAATAAAGATAAGAGAATTCCCGTCCGCCTCCAAAAATTAAGCAAAAATAAAAGCAAAAACCATTTTTAAAAAAAATAAAATTAAATAAAACGTAAAAAATATTGACGTAAATACTGCAAATGTAATAGATTCAAATTATGCATTTGGCAAAGTGAATTTTTAAAATTACATCCTGAGATGCTTTTTTATTATTTTTAATAACAGGTTTTGATAATGGAAGAAGTTTTTCGTATCTTCTGTTGCCGATTGGTTTGCTTCCATTTTTTATCTATCCATTTTTTTTTCTTTCTCTCTCTCTCTTGAGATTTAATATATGCAACATTCTTTTTCTTAACAATTTTTTATAATCATAAAAACTCTTAAACTCTTTCAACCTGAATAACCTATCAGTTTAAAAAAAAAGGGAGGGAGGGAATTTCCCTTTCCTCTCTCTCTCTCTCTCTCTCTCTCTCTCTCTCTCTCTCTCTCTCTCTCTCTCTCTCTCTCTCTCTCTCTCTCTCTCTCTCTCTATATATATATATATATATATATATATATATATATATATATATATCTCTATATATATATATATACTGCTGTATATGCTCTTCAACTATATGCTCAACCCAACTTAACCATATAACCTTATATATACGCATATATATAGTAATTTGCCTTATCTGTATTAGGGCGTTGTTCATCTGTACGGAATAT